>CM053026.1:607461795-607559872 GCA_028564925.1 Lithobates sylvaticus
GAAGCAGTGGGTGGCAACAGGAATACCAGATGCAGGCACACAGCAGATGTAGGACCAGTGTCACCAGGCACTATACATAGCCGGACAGGCAGATAACTGGATGCAGTGTCAGACAAGCCAGGTTAGCAACAGAGGATCAGGTATCAGCATAAACAGCAGGTGTGTCTCACTCTATAACCCGCAAATCTCGCCAAGCTAGCCGGAACAATGTACACAGGCTTTCCAGCTTCAGTTAGGGAGAAAGTTTCCTGTCATGTCTGGGCATTTTCGACCCCCCTCCTTCTTCCTATTTTCACTGAATGAGTTGATGTAATGTGAGCTGACACACACAGAGCTGTGCATTCAGCAGCCTCTCTCTTGTGCCTCTATTGCCCAGAAGTGGAAAACCAATTGGGGGCACAGTTACAACATCCAAGGGAAGAGATTGTACTGAACTGCAGGGAGAGCTTCAATGGATTCTGGGGCATGCAGTTCCCACACAAAATGGCCCCGCAGACTGGTATACAGGGAGAAAGTAAAAGACTCCATTTTGTGTCCTGAGGTAAAAGTTCAGTCAGCCATGAAGGAGTGAAGAGACCAGACCTGAGGGAGAGGTGCTGTCTCTCAGATGATCTCCCTGCACGATTCAGGCCTCCTTTAAGAGTTGGGACATCCAGCCTGAGAGAGGGGGACCCCAGGTGAATATTGAGGTGTATCAACGGCAGTGGCGGTGTGTGCATAGAGGGCGCAGGAGCGCCGTCCCCCCTCTCCTGCACCGCTCTATCACCAATAGATAGATTCATGCATTGCATGAATCTATCTATTGTCACCGCTGCCGCCCCCTATTCAGGTGTCCGGCCCCTGATCGGGCGCCGGGCATCTGAATTACAGTGGGGGGGGGTGTTGCTGGAAGCGCCCCTATTAGAGCTGTAAGCGAATACATTGCTTCCCTAACACAGACCCGCCTCTCAGCCAATCAGGTTGCCAGGTCTGTTACCTGTCACCTGATTGGCTGAAGTCACAGGCGCTGTGATTGGACGCTAGGCGTCCAATCACCTAGCGTCCACTCACAGCAGAAGAAGACAGGAGGAGCGCGGGAGAAGACATCCGACGGAGACACCGCTCGTCGCCTGACGCCGTCACCAGCTGCACACCGGGACAAGGTAAGTGCAGAGGGCAGGCAGGGGGCACAGTGGCAGCACTTGAGGGGCACAGTGGCAGCACTTAAGGGGCACAATGGCAGAACTTGGGGCACAGTGGCAGAACTTGGGGCACAATGGCAGAACTTGGGGCACAGTGGCAGAACTTGGGGCACAATGGCAGAACTTGGGGCACAGTGGCAGAACTTGGGGCACAGTGGCAGCACTTGGGGCACAGTGGCAGCACTTGGGGCACAGTGGCAGCACTTAAGGGGCACAGTGGCAGAACTTGGGGCACAGTGGCAGAACTTGGGGCACAGTGGCAGAACTTGGGGCACAGTGGCAGCACTTGGGGCACAGTGGCAGCACTTGGGGCACAGTGGCAGCGTTTGATGGGCACAGTGGCAGCACTTGGGGCACAGTGGCAGAGTTTGATGGGCACAGTGGCAGCACTTGGGGCACAGTGGCAGCACTTGGGGCACAGTGGCAGCGTTTGATGGGCACAGTGGCAGCGTTTAATGGGCACAGTGGCAGCGTTTAATGGCACAGTGGCAGCGTTTGATGGCACAGTGAGGCTGTTTGTTTGCGCCCCCCCCCCAAAAATTTTGAGCACCAGCCGCCACTGATCAACAGTGAACCGTTTGAGAGTGAGGGGACTGGTCAGGTAGCCGTGAAAGCCTGCCTTTTCCAGGATGTTCGCTTGGACCCCGATTGCAGGATTTCGTGAGAGGGCCTTTCTGCCCATCTGCAGGGAACAGAGACACTGCACTACAGAAAGAGTTATTTGAACACTGTATACAAACATCATTGCCGGTAGTCATCTTGCTGACACTTGTAGTACTACAGGGATAAAGGATAAGGCTATCCATTTCTGGGACATTGTATACAGACACCATTGTCCTCTCACCTTGTTGAACAAAATCCTGTCTGTTTCACTTTATAATCTGGGCCAATTATATTGTTTGCTCTGCTACCCAGGAGTTAAAGTGCACCAACAAAAGTAGCTAGCTGAAGACACCAACGCTTATCTTTTCTTCAAAAAGGACTAAAGCTGTTAGGGCCATACGGATCCACACACACATATTCAGGGCTCTGCATATGTATTGGGTGTGTGGGACAGTTTATCTATAAAGTTAAGCCATTACTTGCTGACTTTATAGGTGTGTAAAGTTGGGGCTGTGGTGTCAGGGGACAGTAGAGAGAGGCCTGACACAAAGGGAGTCATTCCTCTGATCTCCTCCTGCCTGGACTCATAGAGTAGAGGTAACCAATCTAATTTGAAGTGTCATATTGTGCATTATTTACCATTATTTACCAAGTGTGCCTCTGCTCTTGAGGACATTCTGAGGTTTGGAATCCCCTGAAAGCAGCTTGAACATAGGATTGAGAGCTATATCATTTATTGATCTCTAGTTTATTAATTGATTATATATTGTTACTGTCTGTTATCCTTCCACAGAAATATTGCAGTAAAGACAATTTCTGTGTTTTATTATAACGTGTGTGTTTATCTTTGGTCATTGCACTTACCATATTGCCAGGTGCGGCAGAGGGGGCTGAGGCTGTTTATTAGGGTTGAGAGGCAGAGTAATGGACTGAACATACTTAAGCAGCCCCTTCAGCTGGTATAAATAACATAGTCTTTATAGGCAAGCGACCATCAGGATAGGAGGAGAGCAAGCGTGGTCAGGATAAGCCGAGTCAAACACAGGAATCAAGCACAGATCACAGGAACAGGTATACAGGGTAAATCTGCAGATGAGACCGCAATGCACTAGTGCAGCTGCTGCCCTTATATAGTCCATTTGATGCCAGCATTAATGGCTAACAGGTGCACACATTTTAGCGTATGTGCATAAGCACTAATATTTATGCCTTTGCTTATGCCCGGCAAGACAGGCACCTGCAGATGCACGTCTGTGTATCTGCCTCTGCCTAGGAGCTTCGGCTACACTATGGCCAGCATGTGCCTGACAGCACGGTTCTCACTGATTACACAGCCAGTGTCTTCGTCTGTTGATCAATCGTTTTGTACCTTACCTTCATCTTCCATCGATTGTTTATTGGCAGAGTGTGCAGGAGCTGAGCATAACAGCCTATGTGGAGCAGAGCTGCTATATTGAAAACAGGAGACGTGTGTCCCTGGAAGTCTGTAAAGTTCACCATAAACTATACAATCTGATTGTAAAATCTCCTTTAGATCTAGTATCAACTATGTAGTGTAAGGCCCTGCCTGATTGGATACAAAGTGTTTTGATAGATAGACGTGTCCTCTTATTATATACTTTTGGTAAATCTAAAGAAGATTGTACAGAAATTGCACAATACGATTTTATAGTGTATGGCCATCTTTATACACTAAAATGAACTAGTCACGCTTTCAGTGCCATTAATAGTTAATTGCACCCCAATGGAGGCAAACACACATTTTACCGTTGGAAAAATGTGCACCAAATGTGGCAAAATGTGTAGTAAAAAAATGCAAACCACAACATGTCAAAAATGCCCCATGAGCTACTTTTCCATGTGTAATGCAGCCCATTGAAATCAATTGACTGTCCTATGTGTGTCATGGGAAAAACATGTGCTCTCATTACAGTAGATGTGGATGGGGCCTGACAGTAAAATTGATGTGTTTACACCAGAACAATGACAGGCAAGAGTCTCTGCACATTCCCTCCCATGTATCATAATCAGAAAAAAGTATTAACATTTTACAAAAAAAGTAATAAAATGAAATGCAGATTCAGACCCTCACAATAAAAGACATCACATATCTCACATAAAACACCATCTTCATTAAAGCAATACATACATGACATAATAAATACATTCTACGCTTTTTTTTAACTCTTAAAAGTCTATAGCATTCAAAACCACATGTATAAATCTGGCTACACATTATGCAATCTGATTGTACAATCTCTCTACCATCTCTTGTAGATTTACCAAAACTATGAAATAGGAGGACCCACCTGAACAATCTATTTATTTTGTATCAATTCAGGCAGGTGCTTGCACTACAATGCTGATAGTAGATCTAAGGCACCTTTCACACTTGTGCGACCTAAAACTCGTGATTTTGCAACAATTTTTGCTACTGATTTTGCCACAATTGTTGAAGCAATGCCTGTGTAATCTTGAGGTCTATGGACAAGTCGGACCAAAGTAGTGCAGGGACCACTTTAAAGTCGTTGCGACTTTAAGCACTGATATGAATGGTACTCAGTAGAAATCTTGGGGTACGACTTTGCATTCCCCAAGTCACAGGACAAGTCGCACAAATGTGAAAGGGGCCTAAAGGAGATTGTACATTCAGATTGTGTGAGAGAAGAGCGGTGTCAATCTGAGTGCAGCATTGAAGTAAAAATAAGCTTTTAATGTGTGGTAGCAAACTCACATTTAGGCAGTTAAAACAGGCATGTATTTTGTGATCCATGCTGGCGTCCGTGCGTCTATGCTGCTGGGCGCTAGCGACGGTGTGGTCCCGGCTGCTCCGGTGGTGTCCGAGGCGCCAGGGCTCTGCCCAATCATCTGAGCGGAAAGCAGGAATGTTGACACTGCAGCCATGGCATCCATGATGGGCAGGAGGCATGGTGTCAGGAAAGCCCCTCCAGCGGACGTCCCAACATCCCCAGGAGGAGAAGGATTCCCCGGCTCAGAACGGGCCTGCTGCGCCCACACATGCGCAATGGCGCGGCTGTCGGTGCGCGCGGGCGTGCGCGGGCGCGCGCGGGAGCGCGCGCGTGCACGCGCGGCTTCCCTGACGCTGTTTGGCGCCAAGAGCGCTATTTAAACCAAACCCAGTCCCTGTTGCCTTGCTGCCCGATCAACAGCGTTTCCTGTATGTGCTTGGTCTACCTGCAAAACCTGATTCATCTGATCCCTGCTGAAACCTGGCTTGTCTCTGACTCTTCTGACTTCTGCCTGCCCCGATCTCGGTTCTGGACTTTGACTACCCCTTTGGATGCTCCCTTGTACCTGATCTGCCCGTCTGTGTTTGACCCTGCCTGTCTGAGACCCGCCTGCACATTACCTGTTTGCTTCCTGCTGCTGGACTACAGGACACCTCCTTGTGTCTGCTGCACATTACCTGTCTGCTTCCTGCTGCTGGACTACAGGACACCTCCTTGTGTCTGCTGCACATTACCTGTTTGCTTCCTGCTGCTGGACTACAGGACACCTCCTTGTGTCTGCTGCACATTACCTGTTTGCTTCCTGCTGCTGGACTACAGGACACCTCCTTGTGTCTGCTGCACATTACCTGTTGCTTCCTGCTGCTGGACTTCAGGACACCTCCTTGTGTCTGCTGCACATTACCTGTTTGCTTCCTGCTGCTGGACTACAGGACACCTCCTTGTGTCTGCTGCACATCACCTGCTTGCTTCCTGCTGCTGGACTACAGGACACCTCCTTGTGCCTGCTGCACATTACCTGCTTGCTTCCTGCTGCTGGACTACAGGACACCTCCTTGTGTCTGCTACACATCTCCTGCTTGCTTCCTGCTGCTGGACTACAGGATACCTCCTGGTTCCCGTCTGCACAGATCTCCAGCCCTCTACCCAGCTTACCAGCCAGGCACTTGTGCTCCCCTGTGCTCTCGAGCTCCTGTCTTCCCTATCAGGGGTTCCCGAACCGGGGGTTTACGAGTGGCCGCTCCCTGCAATACGGGCTCTGCCTTAAGGTACGTGACAGTATCGGGCAGCCATGACTGAGCCCATGCAGGGAGCCACGGCTAGGGAGGACTTATGCCGTCACCTGGCCGGACTGACACAGGCCGTCAACTCCCTACAAGAGGGGTACTCCCGCCTAGAGGAACGCGTGCAGACCCTAGCCACCTCAGGCCCAACAGCGCTCAGCGCATCACCTGCACCCTCGGTGGTTATGCTGCCTCCTGAGCCCAAGGTCCCTACTCCGGATAGATTCTCCGGGGCCCGGAACAGATATAGGGCATTCCGCAACGCCTGTGAACTCTTTTTTGTACTCCAACCCCGAACCTTTTCCCTTGAGTCCACCAAGGTGGGGTTTGTGGTCTCCCTGCTACAAGGGGAGCCCCAGGCCTGGGCCCACCGCCTGGTGGAACAGAAGCACGAATGCCTCAGCAATCTGAACACCTTTTTCCAAGCCATGGGCATTCTCTACGAAGACCCACAACAGGCAGCGACTGCCGAAGCAGCTCTATTTTCCCTACAACAGGGCCGTAGGGCGGCAGAGGACTATGCATCCGAGTTTAGGCGCTCGAGCGCCGATACGAGCTGGAATGACGCAGCTCTGCGTCATCAATTTCGTATGGGCCTCTCCGAGTCTTTGAAGGACGAGTTGGCCAGAGTGGGTATCCCTGAGACTCTCGAAGACCTAATCAACCTGTCCACTCAGATAGACAGGCGTCTGAGGGAGCGTAGGACTGAGCGTACGACCGGTTCCTCCCGTCCGGTGTGGATGCTACCCCGGGTACCTTACCCTTCTGGCCGCACCGCAACTGCACCCTCTGAGCCTATGCAACTGGGCGTCCTTCGTCCTTCCCTGACCTCAGAGGAGCGACAACGCAGGCGAATCCAGAACCTTTGCCTCTACTGTGGGGAACCCGGACATTACGTGAGGGCCTGTCCCGTGAAGTCCTGTAAGCACTCCTCTCTGTTTTCCACTGTTTTGCCCGCAGTACTCAATAATGCTTCTCACCTGACTGTTTCCCTTTCCCTACAGCTCCCAGGAGGGAATACTCTGGTCCCCGCCATAATTGACTCTGGAGCCTGTAGTGGGTTCATGGACCAGACTTTTGCCCGCAAATTTCGAGTTCCTTTACGTCCCCGAGCCAGAGGACTGTCGGTACATCTAGCCGATGGGTCGGCTATCAGATCTGGACCTGTGACCCAAGAGACGGCTCCTCTACACGCTACCATTGCGGGTAACCACAGTGAACTACTCCGCCTGGACATCATTGAGTCCCCTCTGTTCCCTGTTATCCTGGGCATACCCTGGCTCAAGGCCCATAACCCTCAAATCGACTGGCCCACGGGGAGTATCAGCTTCCTCTCTCCTTACTGCTGTCAGCACTGCCTGCAAGGGACCACCAACGTCTCACCCTCTCTGCTCTGTCTAGAGGGTGACGTTGAGGCCCGTAGGGCTGTCCCGGAAGAATACCACAGTTTCTTGGACGTATTCAGTCAAAAAGGGGCAGAGACACTCCCTCCACACAGGCCCTATGACTGCCCAATTGAACTCTTACCAGGTGCAGAAATTCCCTTCGGAAGAATCTTCCCTTTAACGGGACTGGAGTTGGAGACTCTCAAAGCATACATCGAGGACAACCCGCGAAAGGGGTTTATACAACCTTCTATCTCCCCAGCCGGGGCAGGGATTTTCTTTGTAGAGAAGAAAGATCACTCTCTACGCCCCTGCGTAGACTACCGGGACTTGAACAAAATTACAATTAAGAATCGGTACCCTCTGCCCCTGGTACCGGAACTATTCCAGAGGCTTGGTACCGCTGTGGTGTTTACCAAATTAGATCTCCGTGGGGCATATAACCTGGTCCGTATCCGAAGCGGGGACGAATGGAAGACTGCCTTTCGCACCCGCTTCGGACACTATGAATACCTGGTGATGCCATTTGGGCTCTGCAACGCCCCTGCGACATTTCAACATTTTGTAAATGACATTTTTAGAGACTATCTTGACTTATTTGTTATTGTCTACTTGGATGACATCTTGATTTTCTCTCCCTCTCTGACCACTCACAGGGAACACGTCAAGAAGGTCTTGACCCGTCTTCGCCAGCATGGCCTGTATGCGAAGCCTGAAAAGTGCGAGTTTGAACGTCAAAGTATCCAGTTCTTAGGCTTGGTCATTTCAGTAGATGGGATTAAGATGGATCCGCAAAAGGTGTCTGCCATCCTGGATTGGCCTGCCCCCACGGACAAGAAGGGAATTCAGCGATTCGTAGGATTCGCGAATTTTTATCGCAAATTTATTAAGGGGTTTTCCAACATCATTGCTCCCATCACGAGACTGACCAAGCAAGGTACCAAGTTCCAGTGGTCTCCTGAAGCTCAGTCTGCCTTTTCAACACTAAAGGACCAGTTCGTGTCGGCCTCGGTCTTAAAACACCCGGATCCTGCACTCCCTTACATCTTGGAGGTCGACGCCTCTGAAGTGGCGGTAGGGGCAATCCTCTCCCAGAGACAAGGCCCTAAGGCGCTCCTCCACCCGGTGGCCTTTTTCTCCCGTAAGCTGTCCGAAGCAGAGAGAAATTACGATGTCGGGGATAGAGAGCTACTGGCCATCAAGGCCGCGCTCGAGGAGTGGCGTTATCTTCTGGAAGGAGCCGCCCATCCTATCCTGGTCTACACGGACCATAAGAATCTGCAATACTTAAAAGTAGCCAAAAGGTTGAGACCCCGCCAGGCTAGATGGGCACTTTTCTTCACCAGATTTTCATTCCACATCACCTTCAGGCCCGGATCCAAGAATACCAAACCTGATGCTCTGTCACGAATGTTCAGTGAGTCCACAGTTCCGCCACCTCCAGACACCATACTTACCCCAGGTAACTTCCTTCTTCTGCATGAGGATCTTCTATCCGAAATTAAACAAGCCTCCGCTTTGATCCCTCACCAGCCGGGCAGTTCCTTGCAGCCTAGAGACGGTCTGCTGTGGCATGAGGAGAAGATCTTTGTTCCTCAACAGTCACGGGTGGCCGCCCTGAAATCCTGCCACGACCACGAATTGGCCGGCCACTTTGGTGCCCGCAAGACCGCTGATCTTCTCCTGCGCACCTTTTGGTGGCCCAACCTTCTAAAGGACTGCAGGGCATACGTCGAGTCATGTACCACGTGTAACCAGAATAAGGGCAGCAAGACAAGAGCCTGGGGCTTGCTGAACCCCCTTCCAGTCCCGGAGAAGCCATGGAGGATGATCTCCATGGACTTCATTGTCGAATTGCCCCCTTCTGAAGACTTCACAACCATTTTTGTGGTAGTAGACAGGTTCTCCAAGATGGCCCATTTCTTACCCATGAAAGGCACCCCCTCAGCTCCTGAGACCGCAAGAGTCTTCATCAAGGAGATTGTGAGGCTCCACGGAATCCCCGCCAATATCGTATCTGACCGAGGGGTGCAATTTACGTCCAGGTTCTGGAGGGCGTTATGTGCGGCCCTGAAGATCAACCTCCTATTCTCCTCCGCTTACCATCCCCAGACCAACGGTCAGACCGAACGTACCAACCAGACCTTGGAACAGTACCTGCGCTGCTACTCATGTTTTTCTCAAGATAACTGGGTCCCCCTCCTACCTCTTGCCGAGTTTGCATACAATAACTCTGTTCATTCTGCAACTAACCAGTCTCCATTTTTTTCAAATTACGGGTTTCACCCCCTGTTCTTGTCTAACAGCATCCCAGAGTGCCCCGTGCCAGCAGCCCAGGAAACCCTGAATTTTTTCAGCACCAATAACAAGTTACTTCAGGAGACGATACTGAAGACCCAGGAACGAAACAAGGCGATATTTGACAAGAGGAGGAGAGGGGACCTCAACCTAAAGCCGGGAGACTTGGTTTGGCTGTCCACCCAAAACTTGAAATTGGCGTGTCCTTCCAAGAAGTTGGGGCCAAAGTTTGTGGGTCCTTTCCCTGTAACTAGAAAAATCAATAATGTGGCGTACGAGTTAAAACTGCCTGACTCATTCAGAATCCACCCAGTCTTCCACGTTGCCCTTCTAAAACCTTCAACTCCGGATCCCTTTGCTAGCCGGAACACCGGCCCTCCTGAACCTGTGCTTATCGATGGCGAGGAGGAATTTGAAGTGGAAACTATTGTGGACTGCAGGAAGAGATATGGCCAGGTTCAATACCTTGTAAAGTGGAAGGGCTACGGGCCGGAAGAGAATTCTTGGGAGCCAGAGGCTAACATCCATGCCCAGAGGCTAATTTCGGCCTTCAGGAGAGCCAATCCAAGTAAGTGGGCCCAGTTGGGCATCCGGAGGCTGCCCATTGGAGGGGGGCAATGTCAGGAAAGCCCCTCCAGCGGACGTCCCAACATCCCCAGGAGGAGAAGGATTCCCCGGCTCAGAACGGGCCTGCTGCGCCCACACATGCGCAATGGCGCGGCTGTCGGTGCGCGCGGGCGTGCGCGGGCGCGCGCGGGAGCGCGCGCGTGCACGCGCGGCTTCCCTGACGCTGTTTGGCGCCAAGAGCGCTATTTAAACCAAACCCAGTCCCTGTTGCCTTGCTGCCCGATCAACAGCGTTTCCTGTATGTGCTTGGTCTACCTGCAAAACCTGATTCATCTGATCCCTGCTGAAACCTGGCTTGTCTCTGACTCTTCTGACTTCTGCCTGCCCCGATCTCGGTTCTGGACTTTGACTACCCCTTTGGATGCTCCCTTGTACCTGATCTGCCCGTCTGTGTTTGACCCTGCCTGTCTGAGACCCGCCTGCACATTACCTGTTTGCTTCCTGCTGCTGGACTACAGGACACCTCCTTGTGTCTGCTGCACATTACCTGTCTGCTTCCTGCTGCTGGACTACAGGACACCTCCTTGTGTCTGCTGCACATTACCTGTCTGCTTCCTGCTGCTGGACTACAGGACACCTCCTTGTGTCTGCTGCACATTACCTGTTTGCTTCCTGCTGCTGGACTACAGGACACCTCCTTGTGTCTGCTGCACATTACCTGTTTGCTTCCTGCTGCTGGACTACAGGACACCTCCTTGTGTCTGCTGCACATTACCTGTTGCTTCCTGCTGCTGGACTTCAGGACACCTCCTTGTGTCTGCTGCACATTACCTGTTTGCTTCCTGCTGCTGGACTACAGGACACCTCCTTGTGTCTGCTGCACATCACCTGCTTGCTTCCTGCTGCTGGACTACAGGACACCTCCTTGTGCCTGCTGCACATTACCTGCTTGCTTCCTGCTGCTGGACTACAGGACACCTCCTTGTGTCTGCTACACATCTCCTGCTTGCTTCCTGCTGCTGGACTACAGGATACCTCCTGGTTCCCGTCTGCACAGATCTCCAGCCCTCTACCCAGCTTACCAGCCAGGCACTTGTGCTCCCCTGTGCTCTCGAGCTCCTGTCTTCCCTATCAGGGGTTCCCGAACCGGGGGTTTACGAGTGGCCGCTCCCTGCAATACGGGCTCTGCCTTAAGGTACGTGACACATGGTTAAAAGGCTCGCATTCGGAACATGCATGCTGCTTCATCAGGCATCCTGATTCCTGAAAAAAAAGTGTGGAAAGTGTCCTTTAACAATGAAAAGTAATATATCTATGACATGGTATTCAATCTATATAACATGTAAAGTCTTAAATTATTTCACGTTCTCTAAGATGAAGTCAATGAAATCCTGGAATACAGTTCAAGTAACACTTTACTTCCCAATGCAGTTCTCAAACAGGAGAAATATGCATTTCTGCCACTAGGGGGCATTGCAGTGGATAGGCTACAGTAGTAGATGATCATGTCTGTCCTCTCAGGCCTTAATTGACAGGTGAGAGGGTAAATGTGTCTGACAAATTAGTTTATCTTTTTTTAACCTTTAAATTATTCATATTACTGTTCACCACAGCATGATGTTTCCCTATAGTGAAAAGTAATATGAAGAGAAACAAAGCGAGTGTTTTAAGGGTGGCATGCTGGTATTTACATGATTGTCCAATTACACACACCAAAAAACCTTATATATAAAAATCCATAACTTTTATTGTACAGCAATTAAAAAATCTTAACAATATACTGTATAATTGGATCCACATATGAAACCATAGAGAAAAAAGAAGAATTACTGTTCAGTGCAATGGTTCAATTACACATCCCGTGGTAACATGCAGCTTCTTCAGATTGCCAAATATGCTTGTGACGGTTAATCCCAATACCAAGTTCATATATATAAAAAATAAAACATATACTGTATCAATATATATTATATGCATAGTCATTACGTTGTACAACATTTGAAAAAAAGCACCACTATCCCCATACAAAACAAAAAAGAAAACAAAAATATATATACTTACAAAAACAATCAAAGAAACAAAAGGAGAAAGTTCAGTTTGTCTGAGGTTGTGGGGAGGCCAAAAGAAAGACCAAAAATGGAGGGAGCCAGTCTGTGTTAGCACTAACTCTATATCAACAAAAATGATGAAGCATAATAAGCCTCAAATGTTTAACCACTTGCCCACTTGGCACTTATACTCCCTTCCTGATCAGGTCAATTGTCAGCTTTCAATGCTCTCACACTATTACTCTTGCAACACTCTACGGAAATTACATTTTTGTCCTTTTTTTCACACAAATAGAGCTTTCCTTTTATGGTATTTAATCACCACTGGGTTTTTTTTATTTTTTTTTGTGCCATAAATAAACAGACCAAAGGTGGCAGAAATTTTATGTGAAAAAATGCATTTTTCTTCGTTTCTGTTACAAAATTTGTATTTTTTCCTCATACATTTTGGCCAAAAGTTATACTGCTACATTTCTTAAAAAAATTACCAAAATCAGTGTATCAGTGTATCAGTGTACATTAGTTGAACTTTGTGAAGGTTATAGAGTCTACAAACTATGGTCATCATTGAAAATTTATCACATCTGATCACACCTGATGTACTTGAGACACTAACAAGCCAGGGAAGTACAAACACCCCCAATGACCTCCTTTTGAAAAGTAAACATTCCAAGTTATTTAGTAAGAGGCATGATAATTTTTTTCAAGTTGTAATTTTTTTCCACGATTCTTTGAAAAAATTACGATTTTTTTTTTTTTCACAAAATTGTCATATTAGCATATATTTTCTCACGCAGCATATGCATACTTGCAACTACACCCCAAAACAACTTCTGCTACTCCTCCTGAGTATGGTGATACCACATGGGTGAGACTTTTTCACAGCTTAGCTACATAGAGAGGCCCAACATGCAGGGAGTACCGTTAGGTGTTCTAGGGACATAAATTACACATCTAATTTCCTAACTACCTATTACACTTTTGAAGGTCCTGTAGCACTAGGACAATGGAAACACACACAAAATGACTCAATTTTGGAAAGCATGTCATTTTTTCCACAAGTTTTTGGAAAATGTGGAAAGAAAATGAAAACACATTTTTTACGCATTTTTTACAAATTTTTATGATGCTGATGAGGATCCACTGATAGGGTGGCACTGATGAGCACTCACTGATGGGCACTGATGTGCACTATTGGGCACTGATGAGCACAAATAGGGCACGGTAGCGACACTGATAAGCACTTTAGTGGCACTGATGAGCAGAAAAAAATGCATTTTTTCACATACAATTTCTGTCTTTTTTTATTTATGGCATAAAAAATAAAAAACCCAGTGGTGATTAAATACCACCAAAGGAAAGCTTTGATGAGCATTCACTAATGGCACTGTAGGGCACTGATGGCACTCTAGGGCACTGATAAGCACTCACTGATGGCACTGCAGAGCACAGCTGTGTCCTTAGGGCACTGATTAGCATTCACTGATGGGCACTGATAAGCACTGTAGTGGCACTGATGAGCATTGTAGTGGCATTTTTGGGCACTGGTGAGCACTGTAGTGGCACTGATGATCACTGTAGTTGCACTGATGAGCACTGTAGTGGCACTGTAGTGGCACTGATGGCACTGTAGGGCTCTGATGTCACTGTGGGCACTGTAAGGCACTGTAGTGACACTGTAGGGCACTGATGGCACTGTAGGGGCACTGTAGTGGCATTGATGGAACTGTTGGGCACTGATGGCACTGTAGGGCACTGATGGACACTGTAGTGGCACTGATGGCTGCACTGTGAGAGAGCTGAACCCAACATGACGCTGACTTGTTGACGAAGTGAAAACTCCATCATTGGATGAAACAATCATATGCTAAAGGGCCATAGTGATTGGTCCTTTACCCTGATCTGTGATGCACTGGGTCCTGACCCAGCGCTCATGGACAATTCCAGATGAGCTACCCAGGGGGCGCACAAGAAGTGGGTGCATTGGAGGACGTCAATAGACACCCTCCCAGAACTCTTTTCACCTCCACAATCAGTGGTGTGGGGGTCCTTTTCACCCTATGCCAACATATAGAACCTCACTACTGTTAATAGGCATCACAGCAGTTACTTTTCTGTGAGTTATTATTTTCAATTTTTTTTTTGACTGAACAGTCCTATGTCATATTATATGACTGCAAATTTATTGTTATGATTTACGTTTTTAGAACCCTGCTTCTAATGAAGCAATATGTGAAGTGATGAGTGATGCCATAACTATTACCAATTCACTAGTAGCAGACTATAACTAGTCCTGGATATATGGACTTGAAATTAACCACATATGGCGATTATGTGCGATTCAACTGGTACCTGGGTTTGGCCTCTGTAAGGGTGTGGTTGTAATTACCAAACTGTTGCTGTATTTCATTGTTTTCAATGTGCCGTTTGGAAATGTTAATCATTTGATTGTTTGGATATACTGTATCTGTTAATAAACAGATTTTTTTTAAAAGTGTAATATGTTTTGTTTTTGATTTAATTACTTTGGCATGTGGTGTGAAGCTCGACCCACTGGTTGACCCCTATTTAAAACATATTAAAACAAAAATTGGAGGAAAAAAACAACATACTGTGCCTTTTTTGTTGTAAATCTGTTTCAAGTCTATGGCCTACTCTGCACAGCACCTGCCTCTTAGCTCTCCCTCATTTGCTTTTAAATTAGGAAGGGAAGAGCTGGGGCAACAGACACATAACATAATTCCAGGCTTACCCTGTGTTTGTGTATATTATATAAATGGTATTTATGTACATTGTACAAATATCCAGAGTTTGTGGTCATTAATCCACCAGCACAGCTAAAAGATCAGTGATGTTCATTCCTTACATCATTGGGCTACAGGGCATTCAACTTGTTCAAAAGAACCATGCATTTTAGAGAAAGAAAGTAATGTAGTTAGTGTTTCATTTTCTTTTTATTGTTTTTCCTCTTTTTTTTTTAACTATGTATTTCTTGCAAGGGATTCATTAGTAATTAAGCTTTCATTATTACTAGTATGTTTAGCTTCATTGTGAAGGTCAATTTCTTTTACCACAGATATATCTTCAGATATGTTCCTTAACAGCTATGGTTTCTGGGCAAAGTAATGTGTTAGTGTTATTTTAAGCAATTAAAACTTAATGAAGCAGGATGTTTTTTAACACAAGTCAATTGTGCTTATCCTCCCCATCCGAGATTTCTTATCATTTCAATTACCTATTCAGCTATACACTGGTTTAGTGTTGTTGTAAAATTCTCTCTGAAGATTCATCTCAGCATTTTAGAAAGCTCTTGCAAAGCAAGCATTATGTTTTTAGTATGGAAATAACTTTCCTCAATGAACCAACTGCAGTGCAATAGCCATTTATAAGTTCTGACACATGGCTTGACAAATGTGTCATATTTTAAATAAGTAGATTCAAGAAGAGAAAATATTAAGAAAGGAAGCTAGCTAGAGGAAAGATGGCAATGTCATTTTTTAAATATGCATTGCATTATCACTTCTTAGGGACTAAAGCATAAAGTTTAGTTGTTTAGTGATTTTCCTGTGATTTGGTTGATGCAATGCCGTAGGCAGTTTTATTCATTTTTCCATTTTTTCCTTAAGTGACAAAACAGCTGTTGCAACAGGTTTGTGTGATTTGTATTAAAAGTGAACCCATGATTTGGCCTCAGATGCTGCACACAAATGAACTATCCTGAGTTATAATTATGAACAATGTCGTTTTGCACTTTAGTAATTAAAATGTTTAATTCTGTGGCCACAATTAAACCCTAACAATGAACTTCTCTTATTTGCCACCTTTGGTCTGTTAAATATACAATTAAAATGTGTTTGTTATATCAATTTCATTAGTACAAAAAAATGGTGGAATGGAACAGAAATCTTATTTTCTGGTAGCTTGCTGCACTCTCTGCCTCTGCTGACTGTTCATTTATCATTAGTCCCAGCTCGCTATATGGGCTTTAAAACACCTTCCACCTGTGTAATGGAGAATAGAAAAAGGGGAGGTGTTCTGTAGTCCCGTCCTAGGGTGACAGCATTGCCCCTTAATATATACAGTAAAGTGTGAGCATTATCACCCTAGGACAGGGAGTGTGTTACTGACAGGATCACTAGTCTGATAAAAGTAAACTGATGCAACAACCACTTTCAGGGCTCATCAGCTGAACTATATTACATTTTGTGCAAGGAAAGCAGTGCTAATTCAAATTAATAATATTGTTGGCAATTATAACATAAAATAACTATGACAGTATAGATACAAAACTATCAGAAATAAATGTAAACTAAAAAAAAAAATATCAATCAGCCTGTCCCCCGAAGATGTATTTTCAACGAAACATGTACAGAATGGCCAGTGAAGATATCACATAGTGGCGAGGGTGGTTCAGCTTGTTGGTCTGACTCAGCATCTCTCCATCAATCCATCAGTCTGCTACAAGATTTTTTATGCACGGATCGATTGATCTATTTTTATTGTCATGCTGGAGTTGTAATTTTATTAAATGGATTAAGTTTGCTATATACTTCACCATGGGAGCTTGTATATCATTTTTTTTCAATTGGTAAACTCGAGGCTGGAAGTTGCTGACATAGATTGGCGGAATTATATTTAACCCTGAAATGTTGAGCGTGTATGACCATTTATAACAATGGTACAATCAAACTGGCAAAAGGGACGTTTGATTAGTTTCACTTGGTAGTGGAGTTTTCCTGCATTTCGTATTGGAGCGAAGACTTTCTGATTATTAGGACTTTCTTTCTGGACACTTTTTTTCTGTTTACATTTATTTCTGATACTTTTTATCTATACTATCACAGTTATAATATGTTACAATTGCCAGCAATATTCTTTGAATCAGTGCTGCTTTCCTTTCCTTTCCCTTTCCAATATTTATTTGACTGGTATCACTGTTTTAAGTGGCTGCTTGTTCACACGAGTTGACCTAGCGCAGATATCATTTTGGTAATTTGGTTTCTATTACATTTTGTTCTTAGGTTTATATAACCCTTTAGCAAACATATATAGTTCAAATGTACACTTTTGTATCTTCAGATAAGTGTCACAATAATTACTAAAAAGTAGAAATAGTACCCTATTGTTGGTTTATAAGAAATACTGCCTTGCATCAGTGGAAAGAATAATGCCCAAGGGCCTGATAAAGGCAAGCACATCCGGCCCATGGGCCACAGTTTGAAGAATATTGCTCTAGACAAGTCTGGGGCCATGCTTGAGGCCCCCTATATTTACTACCCCCTATATTTAGAAAGTTGGCCACTGACGCATACAGTACATAAACGGTAAATGTATTTATTTAAATATACAGTATGTTTAAACATTTAGTTGTAGATTACATTTTAAGCATTTTATTTTGAAATAAAGAGTTTGAATTGACTGTCAGATTATATATTTATTGTTTCATACACAGCTTAACAGTTTTTTTTAATAGCTTTTTCTCTACAATTTTGCTAAAATGCACTGTTTTAGAAAGGTAAATGTACTTATTAAATTAAGTGTTTTCATCCCTAGTTTTTCCTGTGCAGTTTGTTTTGAAAAAAACAGTGTTAAGATTAAAATAGAAACTCACAACCAGTTTAAAAATATCTCTAGGTGTGCTACAGATGCAACCCTTTTTATACCCACTGCAGGCTACTGATGTGTTGTGGTGTCACTTGTGTGGTATTATGGAGCAGAGCCCCCATTTATCTGTAAGAACAGAAAAGAATCTCTAACAATCTCTAACAATATGTCAGTTACTACAGTATAGAAAATAATCCACACAGTATTGTATTTGAAAGACCATACTGTATAATAAATAGTAAGAACAAGTAATATCCAGTGAACCATGACATTTTATATATATTCTCTAACATGAACATTGTATAGTCAATATATAAAGCCTTAAGGTGGGGATACTGCATTAACATAGTCTTTGTCCTTTGAATAGAGATCCACTTTCTTCATTTCATCATTTCTCCACTTTTCTCATCCCTTGCAATAGGCAGGTCACACGTGATGGCCTCATCACAAAGTGGAGAAAACACAGCTGCCATATTTAAAAAGAGCAACACAAACACACTGTACTACAGGTCAGTAAATACACAGTATTTAAAGGCAGAGTAACTATCTTACTACAGCACAAATAATGCCAGATTTTCGTTTATACTAACTGGGAGAATATGCATCCAGAACGTGGGTCTCCGACCCATGCTAATACAACAAAAGGCTATCACGGACACAGTGAGGGCACAGCACTTGGCTTTATAAGGTAAATCCTGATAGAGTTCCTTATGATTATTTGAACTACACAGATAAAACCTGAGGGAGAATAAAGCAGAGCAGATGTGTGCATGAAACAATCATGCATTCTAGAGCAAAGTGAAGTACAGGTGAGAATTACTATCATAAATAAAATGGGCATCATATATAGGCCCTATGACCCTGCTCTTTGATAACCCAGAATTCCCACCAGCAATGGAAGGAGGTAGGTTCTTGAGATGGCAGCGAAAAGAGAATACTAGGATAGCTGAGATAATGGAGCAAAATAAACTTCCCCCTTTGGAGTCCTTGGGTACGCAATATAAAGCCAAATGGATCCAGTATTGCCAGCTCCAGAAATATACCCTTTCCCTAATGAAAGAAGGTAATATCAATAGAGCACCTACGGACCTCGAAAAATTAATGGTCAAAGATCAAAAACCAAAACACACTCTATCTAAGATATATAGCTATTTAAGCTCAAGAGATAAAATACAAGACTTATCATATATTAAAAAATAGGAGGAGGAGTTAGGAATCACGATATCTAGGACAAAATGGGAAAGGGCTATCGTAATAACTCATAAACTGTCAATGTCCAATAGGCATCAAGAGAGAAACTATAACATTTTAGCCAGATGGTATAGATGTCCAGTGGATATGCATAAAATCAGCTCGGAAAACTCAGAAGTATGCTGGAGGTGCCAAGGGGCTAGAGGTACAATGTCACATATATGGTATTACAGCAGCACGGACAGTTATAGCCAGAAAATGGAAAAATAAAATGGCACCCAGCATAACGGAATGGGAGTCTGAAATGGCCGAGATGTGTGTCCTGGAAGAGAGGATTGAGACGGAAAGGGATGTAAGAAACAAATAATAATACCGTGACAGCAATGGAAAGAGTTTAATGCCACACAGGTGTGGTGGAGAGAACTGTAGGAGCATAAAGAAAATAAGGAAAAGAGAAGAGAGGAACGGGAGGTAGCTTTTTTTTTACGTTTAAAAGTTTTTATTAAAGTTTTGTATACTCAATACAGGTACAACAAGTGCAAACATACTAAAGAGAAAATTAAACAGGCATGTCATGTAACAGAAAAAGTAATAATGACAAAGTCGTATAATAACGCAACCAAGGATGTCATAACAAGTCTCAGGTACCTGTCACTTCGGTTCAGGATGCAACCCTGCCTGTTACACCAGCAGACCTGCAGAAGGGACCCAAGCCAGGGAGAGTCTGTGAACCCCGAGTACCCAGGAGCCCCAAATGGGATCCTGCTGCAGCCCAGGAGTCGGGGAGCCAGACCCGTCCCATGGCGTATAATACTTGGCTCAAAGCCAGAACTGAAGTGTGGATACTATAGTCTCTGTATACCGATATAGGCAAGTCAAGCGTCAGTTATCAAACTGACATGGTAATGTGCGGGGGAAAGAGCCTTGCCAAGAGAGGCGACAGAAGAAAGTAAGGAAGCACAAAAAGGGGGGGGGGAATACGTGTGAAGTGAAAAGGAAAAAAAAAAAAAAAAAGGAGAGGAGAGTGATGTTCCGTTCATCAGCTTGTAGATCGGGAGGTCAGACTACCAGGGGGTACTCCTGGTATGAGGGAAATATTGCAGAGGGTTGCCCAGGGTTCCCAGATGCTCCTAAACTTCTCGGTTTTGTCGTTGAGCTTGGCAACGGTTTGTTCCTGAATCATGATCCATGTCACCTTCTGTTTAAACAACCGGAAAGAGATGGTATGTGTCTTCCAGGCTTTGGCTATAGTTATTTTGGCCCCCAGGCAGAGAAACAATGCTAACGCCTGGGACGTTTTGGATAAATCTGGGATAAGAAAGTTCAGCAGTGCCCACCTAGGGTGAGGCATAACTGTAGAGCCTGTCAGGGAGCTAATGGTTCGGAATATTTTCCGCCAGAAAGACCGTATGCGAGGACAGGTCCACCAAACATGGACCATAGAGCCCTCCAGTCCGCATCCTCGGAAGCAAACCGGAGACGTGCCCGGGAAAAGTGTAGCCAGCCTGGAAGGGACATAATACCATCTTAGTAAAACTTTCAAACTGGCTTCAATCAGTGATATATTGAGAATACCTTTGTAAGCTCTTGCAGAGGCTCGATACCAAGCTGTAGGGTCCCAAGAATCGTCCAGGTCGTACTCCCAGGCTCGGGCATAAGATGGTTTGGACTGTTTTGTCATAAGTGCCGTATAGATCAGTGAAATGCCCCCCTTCTGATCAGCCGTGTTGATACACCATTGTTCGAATGGGGTAATAGTGGGGGGTAGTGGTTTGGTGGTCCAGATAGAGTGCAAGAAATGGGAGATTTGTGTGTACCTATAAAGTTCTGAATCGGGCATGTCTAGTTTCTTCCTACAGTGCCGCAGTGAGAGGGGCCCCGAATGGAGAAGAAGTGACCGATACGATATAGGCCTTTGTCGGTCCACCATTTAAATGCTTCAATGTTCTTTCCAGGGGGAAATTCAGGGTTATGAAAAATGTGTGATAGGGGTCTCAGTGGGGATATGATTGAGCTCAGGGAGAAAAGTTTGGAGCTAAGCGCTATAGAGTGTGATAGGGTGGGTGCCATGATAGCCGGTCTGTCTTTCGAAGAGCAACTTAAGAGGAAGTCGATGGTGTGCGAGGGAACAGCTTGTCGTTCCATGGTAAACCAGTCTGCATAAAATCAGCTCGGAAAACTCAGAAGTATGCTGGAGGTGCCAAGGGGCTAGAGGTACAATGTCACATATATGGTATTACTGTCCGGGGATCCAGATTTTCTGTAGAAAAATATTTAAAATATATGCCGCAATGACAGGGATCAACATACAGCCTGATATATATATATTGATACTATCGATGATCCCGGGATCAATCAATAGTATAAAAAAGGGCATATTAAAATATTTTTTAACAGCAGCACGGACAGTTATAGCCAGAAAATGGAAAAATAAAATGGCACCCAGCATAACGGAATGGGAGTCTGAAATGGCCGAGATGTGTGTCCTGGAAGAGAGGATTGAGACGGAAAGGGATGTAAGAAACAAATAATAATACCGTGACAGCAATGGAAAGAGTTTAATGCCACACAGGTGCGGTGGAGAGAACTGTAGGAGCATAAAGAAAATAAGGAAAAGAGAAGAGAGGAACGGGAGGTAGCTTTTTTTTTTATTCTGTGTTTTTTTTTTTTTGTTTAAGAGTATGGGGGGGGGGGGTATGAGAGGTGAATGAATGGTGATGAATGTAGGGATAGATGAGGGGTAGAACTGGAACAAACAGAGTAGAAATTATATGGATTAAATTAGAAAATAAACATAGAAACAGATCAATAGAAGTTAATAAGACCTAAGAATTGAATAATGATGGGTATAAGATAGAAATAAATAATCCATCTAGATAAATATATGATATGAGAGTATGTAAATGTTGAATACAAATTTGTAAAAAATGTTTTGTAAATAAAGATTATCAAAAAAATTAATAAATAAATAAAATGGGCACAGAGAAGGGCTGACTCTATGTAGTTACACGACTAAAGGAGTCACATGCCCAAAATGCAGAAAAAATGAGAATGCATTCAGAGGACTCCCAACTAGTTGAACAATGTGGTATAATCCATTTGAAAGTAAAGACTCTCAGATATACATTCATGAAAAAGAAAAATCTGACACAGGGAGTATTTTAGGCAATAACAGTTTACGTAAAAATGCATTATTTGCACCTAATCAGCTCTTGCAGCCAAAGAAAGGTTTAATTTCCCAATTGGATATATTGTCCCTTACTTCCAGTTCTTGTTATATCCACACAAGGCATGGTGTCACCGGGTCAGAAGGACAAACACAGCAATAGCCCATATCTACTTTTTAAAATGTGTTTTCTCTGTGTCCACACTGGAGAGATATCCCAAATTTTATTTGCGAAATACCATATTTGTATCAACAAAAAAGTAATGGACAATGTATCCACACGTTTTGTGCAATGAGAACAGTATACAGTATAAGAAGTATTCCAAATATAGAAGTATAACAAATGGATGCAGTGTTGTGGAAGCATACATAAGGAATTGTAACATTATTTTGAGCAGTATTATGACAACCATGTAGCAAAAGGTTGCAGTATGAATGTGTGGGGAATGTCGTGGATGGCTTTTAATAATAGATTTGTCATTTTTTAATGGCAGAAGGTTAATAAGTGTTCTGTAATTTGTGTGATAATAAAGATGTGTATTTTTTGTAGTTCAGGAGTGAAGTTTAACCCTTACTTTTAGTCTTTTGTATTTATAATCTAGTAAAGAGAGCACCACATCAGAATTATTCTTTTTGATATGTGTAGAACTAGATTTATATAGTAGGAATCCTATTTGCTACTATTTCAAATAAATAACTAAATGATAGAATAGCGATGTGTGTCAAGCAGCAGCTCACATTAATACAACTTGTCATGACATATACATTAAACATAGAAAACTTGATAATAAATGTGCTAAAGTGGCCACTCACCTTCAATTATAGACCCATACTCTCATATAGGTCTAATTGCGTTTGGTAAAAAATCCTCCTAAGGATGGCTACTCCTGAAGAAGTTGCGTGAGCAGTGATGCAACGCCTGGGGCGGAGTCAGGTGACGTCACTTCTGTGTCACGGTTGAGACTGGAAGTTCGAGGCAGAGGATACTGTTCTCAAAGCGCATACACCCTTTTAGGGATCTTTTAAAATGTGTGTAATACTTATTTAAAATTAAAAAAAAAAAACTGGCGCATTAGAACTGTATTCAGACATAGTGCAGCCAACTGAAAAAAAAAACACAAATGTCTCTTTAAAAAACACAGTGGCATGGGATGGGTGGCAGACTTTAAAAATCACTGGGCTGTGACATGGGGTATACTTAATAAATGATCAACTGCGGCTGCTATCCTCAGAGTTATGAGGGCTATGTGTAAATCAAAGAATGCAAGAGAGAGAGAAGGACGCACCAAACTAAGTGCAGTATCCCAAAGATTTAATGCATAGGCAGGATTAAAAACACTTACAGAATAAAATATAAATATGGGCTCATCTGTATATAGATCTCCAGGCTGTCATCATGGTAATGTTGTGGGTGTGTGGAGTGGTTTCCAGCTGCTCAGTTGGAGAGAGAGGCAGGTCCTGGAGACTCGAGCAGTCAGGAAGTCACACTCTGGCAGCATGGGGTCTCCCCCAGGTATGACATCAAAGGGAAACAGGAGAAAACTTGATAATAAAAGTGGCCACTCAACTTCAATATACACCCTTTTAGGGGTCTTTTAAAATGTGAGTGTAATACTTATTTTAAATAAAGTATTTGGTACAGTCTGACACTATGGGAGGATCACCAGTGTTGAATAAATTGTGGAGAGGAATGAAAGCAGTGTGGTATTAATCTCTGTATGAGATATATTGGAAACTGCAGTTGGCTGGCACATTAATTATGTTTTGCATTCTATTTACAGCACTGATATTGTGATATCAACCCACAGAAGGGTTGTTAACACAAGGAGTTACTGAACACTTTCACATTGAGTATTTTGTTTGCACTTGAATTATATATATATATATATATATATATATATATATATATATATATATATAAATTAATGATTTTATTAACTTACCGTAACACCAGTGTAGTAATGAAATAGTATGTGCCGCCGCGCTTAGGTAAGTATTAGACAGTAGCTGCCTCCCCAGGAGGGAGAAACTCCCCTAAGAGAGCTCCCTAAAGAATATATAGTTGTTGAAGTGGGGTCAGTGGCGCTACATGTCAAACCAGCTATCACTTTATAAGCTTAACAGGGTGCCAGGCCTAGAGGCTAGTAGAAGTAGACAGAGGGATATAATTATAAATGTGTACCTACTCCTGAGGCGTAGTGCACCAGGATAGTAGGTTAAGGAGTTTCCACTATATACACCAGTTACTAGCAGAAAAAATCCCCATAAGTGGAAAATTGAGACATTCCAAAGATAGGATAATTCCTAAACAAACAGCAAAGCCAACAGTTCAAATGAGTGATCCTTATATATAAATAATAATATAGTGCTTATGGGTCACAATAGCTTATACAGGTGGTGTTTAGACAGCACATATAATTGCTATCTACCAACAAATTTATAGTGGATCCAGTGTCCTATACATCTGCACTACAAGCAAAGCAGTAATATATAACTAAATAATATGCGCAATGTGCAAAAAAAGAGATTTGTGAAGTTGGCGAGGGTCAAACCCACATTCAAGCCAAAAACCAGAGGTAATTGCAATAATCCCAAGAAGTAAAGGTTAAACAGCAAAAGGAACAGCAAAAAACAACAGCCAGACCCTCTATGTGCAACACAATACTCACATAAAAAGTATTACCATTACTATGTAACAGTGCATAGACACAAAAATATAACCATTTGTGTGTGGTAAGCAGATATAAATTGGTAATAACCCAAAAAATTATGTGATAAGTGACAAGTGTAAAAAACAAAAAATATATGTAAAAAAATAATTGAATTGACAGTTAGTTAGAAAAAAGTGTCCACCAGAAAAAATTGTGATAAGAGCAGTCCAAGCTTAGTGGTTTGTATATCACTGTATCCAAACAAAGGCAAATGCAAAGAAAAGTGACTAGTTTTCCAAGGTGACTTTGGTGCTCCCCCTCAAGGTTCCCCCCTCACCAGCTCCCTGCACCCCTGCAGGGGTAACAGGCATGCAAAATAACTCCATCAGGCCAGTCTCCTCACACTTCTGGATCCTTGGAATGAAATTGGACTATCCTGTTATGTTTGCAGTTGAGGATACGTGGATCTAATCCTCACAAAAAGAAAAAAGCAGAGGCTCCCATGGTGTAGTAGCTATCAGAAAACAGCAGCAGGTGCTTCCGTTTATTTTTTTTTTAAATATATTTTTTATAATAACAAGTAAAAACGGAAAATTAAAAATAAATAAGACCAAAAAGTTGCCAGGCCTATCCTAATGTTGGGGTAGTGTGGTGTACATTAGGTAGCAGGCAAGTAATCTAAGAAGTCACACAGAGAAGTAGCAAGCAGTGGACGAGCAGCGTGCGGTCCAGCTGCGTTCCACTAGCTTAGCTTCCTGATAGTTACGTAATGTGCATGGCTCCGTCGCCAAGGACTCCTCACCCCTTCCTCGCCCAGGTGGCCGCATTGCTGGATCGTGGGACAGGTGAGTGTGTGTTTATTAAAAGTCAGCAGCTACACTTTCTGTAGCTGCTGGCTTTTAATGAACACAAAAAGGACTGTAACTCTGCTTTAAACTTTTACATATTTATTCATGGATGTTATTACATTTTTTAAACATAAATAAGTTTGTAATTCTTCTGAAAATGAATACATATTTACTTAGCTGGTGCAATACTGTACATGCCATATAGTAAACCATTCATCACCACAAATGGAAAGTGGAAAAAACCTGCTGTGCTTACTAGTTTGAGCAGACCCCAAAAAATACTTATCACTAGACATTTAGGACCTTTATGCATAAATACATTACAGTTTCCAGCCAATCCTATTTCTTATTTTATTTCCCTCTCTGAAATCTTCATCTTGTTTATGAATCATTTGCATCCATTCTATGCTACATTGCACTATCACAGTTCCATGGAAGAATGCAAATGCATAACATCTCAGCAGAAACTGAGAGATGAGTAGCTCTGATTACTGAAGATGATATAAAATATTTGTATTCTACTCAGACGGCACTAGAAGTTTCAGGGCTTTCAGAATTAAATAACCTATTTACCAGATGAATTCTATTAACAAAGAAGAACAAATCAGCCTCCTGGGATGAAGAAAAATACTCAATTATCTCTAGTATATGGCATTTGCAAAATTATTTTGCAAATGGTGTGTGGGATTTCTTTAATAAGTATGCAGTGTTGATTTTCGTCACTTATGCAATGGTTAAATTGATTGCCTTTATACCTGTCTTAAGTAGTTTGAAACAGATCTATGTTTATATATTCAATTTTAAAGAATTCCCCGGTTCATTTAATATCTCAAGTTCATAATATATATATTATAGGAAAAGCTAAACAAAACCCCTGTATTTGCTGTATTTACCAATTCCTGTGGTTTAGAGCACAGGTCCAACTTCTGGACTAGGGCTACAATTATGGTCCAGACATTTATTGATGGATTATTAAAAAGTGATGACATTCTAAAAGCAATATAGTACCATAGTACTGGTATATTGTTCGGCCCCAAAATAATAACAAAGTCTCATATTTAAAGTCTCAATGTTAAAGAACATCAACATTTGAGATTCGAGCTTCAGAAAGGATGAGTACCCCTGGTCTAGAGAAGAGCATATTACCTTTTAATTCTTAAAATACCTTGGCCACAAATGCTCAACAGCATGACGAACATCAAACTCTCTGAAAGAATCCACCACGTTATATGATTCAATGCCCCTTTATCAAAAAAAAAATAATGGATTCTATGGGATACCACCTCTTTGATTTAGGAGGGGGGATAGAGGAGAAGATGAAAGGTGAGGGAGGAGGAGAGAGATAAAGGAATTTTGGTTTTGTTTTTTGCTTGTTTTTTTTCTTTCTCTCAACTCCCCTTCTAAACATATACACATCTGTCGTTATTTACTTCTTCCCTCCACTACAATACTCTTGATTAACCTGACTGTAATACTGTGCAATTGTTTTTTGTTACCTGACTAAACATAACCCTGTTCTTCTTCATGTACAACATTCACTGCCAAAGATATTTGTATTTATACCTGTACCATCATTGTAAATGTTTTATACCTTGACCTTTTACATAATAAAAATCGTTTGTAAACAAAAAAAATAAAAAATCTATTTTTACACAGATGTGTTAACATTGCAAATGCACATATTGCTTTTATTCTAGCATATTCAATGACATTCAAAACATATAGAGATGGATCTAAATTGAACACATTGTTATATATATTTTGGGAAAAGGCTTAAAAGGAAAAATAAAAACTTTCTGACTCAAGAAGGTTCACTTACACTTGGAGGAAAATGGGGAAGGGTTTGGGACTTTAAATGAGGCATAGGACAGTTACGTCACAGGTGCCTCCATCCCTTTCAAAATGAAGAAAAGAAAGATTTGGGACTTTTTCTTGAAGCATGCAGACTTGGAAGCAAAAAAATGAGCTATGTAGGTCTGATAATGTTGAATTTATTGAATATTGCACAGTAAAAAACATCAAAAGCAAAAGCAGTAGTACATATTGCATCTTCCATCATGATTGATTAATTCATACATTGACATATTGCACATTGACAATAGTATCCGAGTAAATTAAGTAAAACAGTGTATACAGAGTATATTACAAAACTGCATAATTGTGGCATCTGAAGCTCGACGCGTTTCGTGGCTACCTTGCCACTCATCAGGAGCTGATGTAGAAATTGGATGTCTATATAACGAAAGTAATATATGGGACAATGAGTAGGTCTCATATATGGAACGTCAAAGTAGATGCAGTTAGCTTGAATTAAACACCCATACTTACGGCTGAGGCAATAGATAGGGCATGGCAGTGGTCGTACTGGCAGTTGGGTACATGGTCTGGCACGGGAGCTGAGGCGACATATGCGGCAAAACAGGGAAGCAAGCCGTGTGCTAAAAGAGTGAGAAACGGTGATGGGTGCCAAAAAATAAAATTGTAAATGTGTATGAATGAAAATGAAAAATGTTATTTGTGAAAGAGAAGTGCTGGAAATCTGTGGTAGTGAGACTGTGTTGAAAACAATGGAAATGCTCCAACGTAGTGAGCACTAACATTAAGAAGTGGGAAAAAAAGGAGGGGAGGGGAAAAGAGAAAAGGGGAGAGAGGAAGAGGGAAAAAAGAACAAGAGAAAGGCACAATAAAAAGCGACGAAAACGGAAGGAAATGGGTGAAGATAAAAGAAGAGAGAAAGAAAAAGAGAGGGGAAAGGGGTAGAGGTGAGGTAGTAGTGAGGATCTGTGGTAGTGAGACTGTGTTAAGAACAATAGGAATGCTCCAACGTAGTGGACACTAACATTGGAAAATGGGAAAGGGGGGAAGGGGGAAAAAAAGAAGAAAAAGGGGAAGAGGAAGCGGAAAAAGGCAAAGAGAAGAGAGGGAACAAGATGGAAAAAGCAGAAAAGGGATGAAAGAAGGAGATGAGGTGAAAAAAGAAAAGAAAGGAAAGGAGAGAAAACAGGAAAATGTGTGACAGTACATCTATGCTGGAAGCAATGGAAGTGCTCCAGCCTAGTAAACACCATCATTTGGAGGTGAGAGGACTCAAATATGTGATAGTGAAGTTGTGTTGCTAACAATAGGGATGTTCCAACATAGTGGACACTATAATTACAGAAAAAGCACAAGAATGTGATGGGAAAAGGAAAAAGGAAGAAGGATTTGACAATTGCTGGGTGTATTACCTGATGTTGAAGTAAAAGGTGCGTGATGTTCCCAATCGGCAACCCCTGTGTGTGTGTGTATGTGGATGCCTGTGCTCCAAACAAATGCTTGCCTCGCCGCAGCCGCATGTAGCCGCCAACGTCACGTGGCGGATATGAAGGAAGAGGAGGCTCCACCCCCAGGCACCGAACGGCCGGCGAGTGGCGCCAAACTTCTCCCCCACGTATCAAACACCCGGTGGATACACGGCGCCCACGTGATGACGTCGTTGGAGGTCGGCGTCAGACGTGATGCGCCGGAGGCGTGACGTCGATGCACAGAGGGGCGACCGCCCGCCCCCCCAGGAAGGAGGGAGGGGGAGGACCCCCGATGTGCATCGCAGCTCCCCAAGCCAGACGGAGCCCCAACTATCACCACCCGGCCCACAAGGTCCACGCCCCTCACATGTATCAAGCCCATGGGATGCAATGTAGCTATAAAGATGGACCAAAAACTTTTTGGCATAAACAATATCAAGACAAGGGGTCATCCCCAGATTTATCCCACAGGTTGGGTGGGAGTAGAAAATTCTGGCACTAGGGTACTGTGTCAGAAATGCTCTATAAACCTATCCTGAATCTTATCCCGCAATTTTGCAGGGACCAGAGGAAGGGGATAGAGCATAATATATTAATCTCTGTGTCAGCTCATTGCTAGGCAAAACCGCATGCTTCCATCCCTATACGGTTTGAGGAAAATGGGGAAGGGTTTGGGACTTTAAATGAGGCATAGGACAGTTACGTCACAGGTGCCTCCATCCCTTTCAAAATGAAGAAAAGAAAGATTTGGGACTTTTTCTTGAAGCATGCAGACTTGGAAGCAAAAAAATGAGCTATGTAGGTCTGATAATGTTGAATTTATTGAATATTGCACAGTAAAAAACATCAAAAGCAAAAGCAGTAGTACATATTGCATCTTCCATCATGATTGATTAATTCATACATTGACATATTGCACATTGACAATAGTATCCGAGTAAATTAAGTAAAACAGTGTATACAGAGTATATTACAAAACTGCATAATTGTGGCATCTGAAGCTCGACGCGTTTCGTGGCTACCTTGCCACTCATCAGGAGCTGATGTAGAAATTGGATGTCTATATAACGAAAGTAATATATGGGACAATGAGTAGGTCTCATATATGGAACGTCAAAGTAGATGCAGTTAGCTTGAATTAAACACCCATACTTACGGCTGAGGCAATAGATAGGGCATGGCAGTGGTCGTACTGGCAGTTGGGTACATGGTCTGGCACGGGAGCTGAGGCGACATATGCGGCAAAACAGGGAAGCAAGCCGTGTGCTAAAAGAGTGAGAAACGGTGATGGGTGCCAAAAAATAAAATTGTAAATGTGTATGAATGAAAATGAATAAGATGAGTGAAAAAAAAAAAAAAAAATGTTATTTGTGAAAGAGAAGTGCTGGAAATCTGTGGTAGTGAGACTGTGTTGAAAACAATGGAAATGCTCCAACGTAGTGAGCACTAACATTAAGAAGTGGGAAAAAAAGGAGGGGAGGGGAAAAGAGAAAAGGGGAGAGAGGAAGAGGGAAAAAAGAACAAGAGAAAGGCACAATAAAAAGCGACGAAAACGGAAGGAAATGGGTGAAGATAAAAGAAGAGAGAAAGAAAAAGAGAGGGGAAAGGGGTAGAGGTGAGGTAGTAGTGAGGATCTGTGGTAGTGAGACTGTGTTAAGAACAATAGGAATGCTCCAACGTAGTGGACACTAACATTGGAAAATGGGAAAGGGGGGAAGGGGGAAAAAAAAGAAAAAGGGGAAGAGGAAGCGGAAAAAGGCAAAGAGAAGAGAGGGAACAAGATGGAAAAAGCAGAAAAGGGATGAAAGAAGGAGATGAGGTGAAAAAAGAAAAGAAAGGAAAGGAGAGAAAACAGGAAAATGTGTGACAGTACATCTATGCTGGAAGCAATGGAAGTGCTCCAGCCTAGTAAACACCATCATTTGGAGGTGAGAGGACTCAAATATGTGATAGTGAAGTTGTGTTGCTAACAATAGGGATGTTCCAACATAGTGGACACTATAATTACAGAAAAAGCACAAGAATGTGATGGGAAAAGGAAAAAGGAAGAAGGATTTGACAATTGCTGGGTGTACTACCTGATGTTGAAGTAAAAGGTGCGTGATGTTCCCAATCGGCAACCCCTGTGTGTGTGTGTATGTGGATGCCTGTGCTCCAAACAAATGCTTGCCTCGCCGCAGCCGCATGTAGCCGCCAACGTCACGTGGCGGATATGAAGGAAGAGGAGGCTCCACCCCCAGGCACCGAACGGCCGGCGAGTGGCGCCAAACTTCTCCCCCACGTATCAAACACCCGGTGGATACACGGCGCCCACGTGATGACGTCGTTGGAGGTCGGCGTCAGACGTGATGCGCCGGAGGCGTGACGTCGATGCACAGAGGGGCGACCGCCCGCCCCCCCAGGAAGGAGGGAGGGGGAGGACCCCCGATGTGCATCGCAGCTCCCCAAGCCAGACGGAGCCCCAACTATCACCACCCGGCCCACAAGGTCCACGCCCCTCACATGTATCAAGCCCATGGGATGCAATGTAGCTATAAAGATGGACCAAAAACTTTTTGGCATAAACAATATCAAGACAAGGGGTCATCCCCAGATTTATCCCACAGGTTGGGTGGGAGTAGAAAATTCTGGCACTAGGGTACTGTGTCAGAAATGCTCTATAAACCTATCCTGAATCTTATCCCGCAATTTTGCAGGGACCACTTACACTTGGATACCTCTGCAATGGTCTAGGTATACACCTTGTTGGCCAAGACAGTTGAAAGGAGAAAGCCACAGTGATTACTCCTTTCTCATTGACTCCAATTCATCTTGCCCACATGGTAAATGTTTGCTGAAATCTTCACATTTCTTATTATATTTTGGGAAATAGAAATTCTGAAAGTTGGTCTGCCTTAGTCTTCATATATGCTTAATTTAAAAATTTTTTTTTTTTTAATACGTGTTATTATGTCTCACTATATACAGTTGTGTGATCAGTTGTGGTCACTGTCCATGCTACATAAGTCCAAATAAAATGATCAAAATACATGTGTAGTACTTCCTGTCTTTCTACCCCACTATAAAATAATAAAATCCAGTGCTAAGAATTTCAATAACTAGGCAGCTAACATCAAGTTTTGACATACAAAAACCCAAAAGAATGTTCAAGGTAAAAATGTATTGGCAAAAAAGAATAAATATGTATACAAACAGATAGTGTACAAAAAAGTCTCCTTCAAATTCAACTTCAATGTATTTCCCTCTTCACCATAACATGTGCATCAAATGATCCATGAAACTTAAATTACCCATCAAAGTGAAAAGTCACCATTATCAATGGCAGCTTAAACTACAGGCAGCAAAAGTAGGGTTTTTTAGCCTTTTATGTCCACTCCAGCCTCTGTGCAGCTCCTCCAAAACTTGGGCTCCACCAGAGGTATATCCGATTAGTGTTTAGACAAAGCTCACATACCAGAGCAACAAAAGGGGAACCATAGTGTAGTATTTAAATCAACAGTGAATATACTAATTACACATACTGCTCACCAAATATATGACCACAACAAACACATATATCCGTGCATTCTTCCACCATGATAAAAATAAACAGAGAAGAAAAAACATATGGGGGAATATGGGACTTTAAGGGTGCTTATTAATACAGATAGATAGCACACTAAATTTTATAAAAAAAGTATATATTTTTATTACAGAAAAGAGTAACATTAAAAAAAAGTCACTTCCTTCATATAGTTTTCCACACCATAATTCTACATGTTTCGCCTTACGGCTTCTTCAGGAAAATGCATGAACTTTGTTTATAGTAAATAGATACAAAGATAAATCAACAAGAGAAAAAAATTACATATGCAAAACAAGAAAATAAAATTCCATAAGAACACATTAAAGTACACATATTATTACATACATAGATGCATCCGTGTAGATAGCAGAAATTTCCCAACCAAAAGTTCTAGCCCCAATGATTTGGGGACTCAGAACCAGATGTTCAGTGGGTAACTGATATCAGAGCAATTGTATGGACACAGATGGTCCCGCCCACAGGAACTCCCAACTAAGCCGGATCACCCATAGAGAGAGGTATAAATAGCTTATATATGATTTTAAAACCAATGTTTCCTGCGAATCAATCAAAAATGTTAGTATGACATGTCAATCTTAGTGCATGTCTATATGTATATTTAATTAGGATATAAAATCCTTCAATGGGAAAAGGGGATATATGCTTACATAAGAACTTTCTTTTAAATGGATAACTGGGATCCTATGATCCCATGCAGCTGACAGCAATGATTATCTAGGCTGTGTAGGACCAGATTCAGGTCTCTGAAAGTAAGATAACATTAAGGCATAAGAGAGACCTTATATTTGTGATAAGGTCCCTTATAAGTTCAATCATTTAATAATTCCTGCTTATGTAATAAAGAAAAAACTTGCTTTCACATGCTATTTAGTCCATAGATACAAAGACTTCAAAGCAAAACGGAATATAAAAGCAACTATAAATGAAGAAAATGATCTGCAGGTAAAGATGAAAAAGGGGAATAAAGCCTTAAATATACCACACCTTTTATTATTAAGTAGTACAATGCAATTGCAGTGCATGCAAAAGGTGTTGTCAATAAGTTCAATAGATATACCTGTTTAACAGCTGCATGAGGTGTAGGGCTCCCAAGGATTCCAGCAGCGTGAATGACGCCGCATGAGTCCATTTATACCCCTCCCCAGTATAAATGGACTCATGGACTTACAAAAAACATGTGTAAACCTGTCCATTATTCCAGCTTCATTCTCATAAACATCTTCTCACCCAGCACAAGTGAAAAGCTTCACCAATTATAGGAATCTTACTAGCCTCCCTCAGGTGGCTAGTTTCTTATGTTGGTTCCTCTATTTAACACATCCCTTTTCTGTCAGTATATTATGTTTTTCTCACTGAGCAATTGCAGTTAAGGAGCACAAGAAAAAGCATACTCGTGGTGGCAGGATGGAACACCAATACAAAGGCTACCCAACACATGCAGCCAAGAATTGCACTTTGCTTACCTTATAGTTTGGTTGAAGGATGAAACTAGATTGAGCAGGTCACTCTTATGCTACTTAACATTTACTCCGGTTGGAGTTGCATCACTAGAGTGAAGGTAGTAGCTTTACTGTCCTCAAAACATTAATGGATGTCGTCCATGTTCTGTCACATTTCCAGAAGTTTTGCCATTTGCAAGTTAGAGAACATGGACTAAATATCCAACTTAGCAGGTAGCAGTAAAAATATGGTCTTTTCCACAAAAGCTTTGGAATCTGGGTGATCAGCTTGAAGATGAGGGGAAGAAGCTTTTGAGCCTGATCCATCGGGTGCCATCTTTTGTAGAGTGCATAGCTTTCTTTGTCCCATAAATGAAGAGAAAAAATGTGTGCAAGCCCCATTCCCAGAAAATGGACAGTTGGCAGACTAAGCCCCCATACACACGGTTGGAAATTCCGACCACAAAATCCGTCAGATTTTTTCCAACGGATTTTGTCCGAAACTGGTGTTGCATACACACGGTCAGACGAAGTTGACGGAAGATCGCTCTGAACGTGGTGGCGTTCGTTGAATATTACGGAACTACGTAGAGGCTAGTAGCCAATAGCTTTGGTTTCTTAATTTGATCTGAGCATGCATGGCACTTTGTCCGTCGGAATTCCCTACACACAATCGGAAAAAGTCTGATCGGATAATCCGATCTGACTTTTTCCATTGGAATATGTACAGGACATTAAACTCTCTGTCTCCTCTCACCCCACTGCACCTCATACTTGGCTGATTGCAGCAATGTCCCCAGTCTTATCCCGGCCTGAGTGCAGGAGCTCCATCACAGACATCCAATGTAGGCTATAGACAAGCTATAATACCCCAAAAAAACTTGTTTGTCCTAACTTACCGTATATACTCGAGTAGTAAGCCGAGTTTTTCAGCACATTTTTTGTGCTGAAAGTGCCCCCCTCGGCTTATACTCAAGTCAAGCACTTTTCTGCAGCAAATTATTTTGGGGCCACTTGGTGCTAGGAACCCCAAATGTGGTATGCAAACCCAGCGGACCTAGCACTGCAACATATCAAAATATGGGGTTCCTAGCACTAAGTGGCCCCGAGATATGGGGCCCCAAAGTCGGTTCGGAAAATGTCATTCTCTGCTGAGGAACCCAAATTTGGTATTCAAACCCAGTGGAACCTGCACTAACCCCATATGCAGATGGGGTTCCTAGCACCAGGTGACCCTGAGATACAGGGCCCAAAGTCGGTCAACTGTGCCCATCTGCAGCAATGTCATTTCAGGACCCTTTGGGTCCAGAGACCCCAAATTTTGTCTGCAGCTAGGGGGCATTTAGGAACCCTTAACTACCAAGTTTGCACAGTGAGGCATGCAAATGGGCACAGTGAGGCTGCAAATGGGCATTGTTGACCCTCTTTTCCACTTACAGTAGCTGCGCATTTCTCACCCTAGGCTTATACTCGAGTCAATAAGTTTTCCCAGTTGTTTGTGGTAAAATTAGGTGCCTCGGCTTATATTCGGGTCGGCTTATACTCGAGTATATACGGTAAGTATATATAAAGCTATCGCCAAATAAGCACTGTCAGCCTGCAACAGAAAGGGCTGCTACTGACAGAATCTCCATATAAAAAACTTTAAATAGGGTAATAAAAACTATTACTTAATTAAACTGTATGTCAATAATTGTAGCATCATTAGGAGAGCATGACTGAAAAACAGGAAAACTGCTACTGACCACTAATGGAGGGAGTTTAAATAGCACAGCAGCTGATCACCAGTTCTGCCACTGACCATCAACATGGAGGGGTTATTATTATTATAATCACTAACTCCAATCAGGGGTTATTATTGTAATTTTTGATACCAATGCTATGAGTTATTATTGCTTCCACTGAAACCAATGCTGGGAGTTATCATTGTGGTTTGTGACACCAATGCAAGGGGTTAGAATTATTGACACTGACACCGAAGGTGTTTTTTTTAACTCCCTCTTTCTTTTCAATGTGCATGGGGAATGCTGCAACAAAAAAAAATGTAGCAGAACTGAAATGTTTCTGGTATTTAGGTGCATTGACTTTATGCAATGCAGTTTACTTTACTGGTGAAAATGTGCTGCTATTGTGTGGCCTATTTTGAAATAACAGGGACCACACTTGAGGCCCTCTATACCTCCCAAGATAGAGGGAAAAGATTCTAAACCTGCGTTTTCAAAAATCAGCTCACAAATATCTCTCTCACAACATGCCAGGCTTTAAAGCCTCTCTACTTTCTCCTGTAGTGGTCAAAAATGAACTAAACCAGATGCTACATGGGCTCCTGACACACTGGATTGGCAGCTTTTTGTTGATAAACAACAGATGCCATGAGTCTCTGACACAACAGGTGTTAAAATCTCTCAGAAAAGAGATATGAACTACCACTGATAAATGTGATTTTATATATATATATATATATATATATATATATATATATATATATATATATATATATAGCTATAGACATCTATATATATATATATATATATATATATATATATATATATATATATATATATATATATATATATGTCTATAGCTATATATATATATATATATATATATATATATATATATATATATATCTCTATGTATATATATATATATATATATATATATATATATATATATATATCTTCTTAAATATAGGCTAATCAAGTTATCGTTAATAACATTACGATTAGTAACATTCCATTACTACTATTAACTATATCAATAATAATAATAACATGCTCAAACTCTATTGTTACATTCTTCCTAAAAACTGTTTTCCTTTTTATGCCACAACCTGTTAATTAGAACTATTCAAGGGAACACCTTACATACATTAATAAAAGCAATTATAGGCTAAATGTGTGCTTTTATGGTTCCATAAGCAGATGGGCACAGCATGCCTATACTGAAAATATGTGAACGAGAGAGATAAACAAGGCTGTTCTGAAGTACAAGCCAGCTTCATCCTAATTTAGATGAAAATGTTGTAATGAACGTGAGGTTATAAGTATTATAATGTTACCCATTCATGGCCCGATTATCTGATAGACAGTGGTACACGTATTGTTTGTGTTGTCTGTATCTCTGCATAATAGCTTATAGATAGGACAAATGGGGAAATGGATTCTAAAAGACTTGCACTTTCAATATATAAATGGCAATCTTCTGGTGAACTCACAGAGTACTAACACTGGAACACTCAGAATCTGGTGCAACTGTGCATAGTAACCAAGCAGCTTCAACTTCAGCTTGTTCAATTAAGCTTTTACAATAAAACCTGGAAGCTGATTGGTTATTATGCAGAGCTGCACAAGATCCTCTGTACACCAGTTTTAGAAAATCCTCCCTAGTGTGTGGGAATGTATTGGTAGAGTACAATGCCTTGCCATAAGCCTTACACAGAGATCACAGTTTTTTGTCCTGCACTACAAATTAGGTCAGCTCTAGGAAAAGTTTATTTGGCATATAAGGGGAAATTGAAGAAGTGCAGCAAGTAAAGGTTTTATTTTATATAATCTGTGATTATTCTCTAACAAATACTGTATTAAAGGTATGTAAAAATGATGTACACTTAATTTAAATCTTATATTATCCCCCGGCTTTAGGGAGAACAATTTTTCTGCAGAGCACTGGTTGTTATGAAAAGAGAAACCAACATGTAGCTCTCTCCCTGAAAAGAGGCACTGTTAATCAAGATCTTCTGTCCTTCCCCTGTGATAACCCACCCATACCTGACCCAATACTCATCGACACACCTGATGGAGTATTATGGGCTTTAATGAAAGGCAGTGCCCTTTTTTAAAGGGAGTCACAAATACAGAAAAATCACTGCAATGCAAAACAATGCCAACAAGCACAAACAAAGCAATACAAATAGAGACAGTTCCTATTAAAAATGACTAAGTTCACACCGAACATTTTCTGTTTGGACGTTTGGAATTAAGCCAAACTTTCAGCATAATCGGTGGGAATTTCCCCACTGAATGTTCCAAAATGCAATGCACACAACCATCATTGGCAAAGTCTTTTACCTGACCTCTAGTGATTTTGTTCAAAGTCACAGCCTGCACACTATAAAGGCTGCTGGAGATTAGTGAGAGATAGGGACAGCTGAATATTCCAGGGAGCTAGTTACTGAGCAGTGTTGTGTAATACCACAGCTATAGTATGCTATATACAGTACTATATTCAGAATTGCCACTGACATTTGCAGTGCATTACAGTTTGTATGGCTAAGGAGAGTCCTCTAGTGGTCTAAGTGCTCACTGCCTGGTACCGTGGAGCTTGATTGGCATTTGACATTGAACACCAGAATTGCCAGGTCTGCCACTGGTGCCATGTGCTTTTCACAGATGAGGGCATATTCACCCTGAGCACATGTGACAGATGTGAAAGGGTCTGGAGAAGCCATGGAAAACTTTATGATGCCTGTAACATCATTCAGCATGACCGGTTTGGGGGTAGGTCAGTGATGGTCTGGGGAGGCATATCCATGGAGGGACACACAGACTTCTACAGGCTAGACAATGGCACCCTGACTGCCATTAGGTATCGGGATGAAATCCATGGACCATTGTCAGATCCTACACTGGTGTAGTGAGTCCTGGGTTCCTCCTGGGGCATGACAATGCCCAGCCTCATGTGGCGAGAGTATGCAGCCAGTACCTGGAGGATGAAGGAATTGATACCATTGAATGGCCCCGTGCTTGCCTGACCTAAATCTAATAAAACACCTCTCTGACATTATGTTTTGGCCCATCCACCGCCGACAGGTTGCACCTCAGTCTGTTCAGGAGCTCAGGGATGTCCTAGTCCAGATATGGAAGGAAATATCCCAGGACACCGTTGTCTCATTAGGAGCATGCCCCAACATTGTCAGGCATGCATACAAGCACATGGGGGGGCCATACAAACTACTGAGTAAGATTTTGAGTTGCTGCAATGAAATTTCAGCAAAATGGACAAGCCTGTTGCATTGTTTTTTCACTTTGATTTTTGGGGTGTCCTTGAATTCAGCCCTCTGTAGGTTGATAATTTAAATTTTCATCAAATGAGGAGTGGAGGGAGCAGCCAACCTATTCTATGGGATGGCAGAGGTCAATGGGTGCAAGCATTGTTATGCTCCCATCCACTCCCCCAGAGTTCACTACCTATTCAAGATTCCCCATCAGCAGCCACCAGTGGTAGGGATGAAAGTCTTGTATGGGGTATCATAGGTTTACCTTTTGGATATTCTAGTGGGGAAGTGAGTCAACATGGTGCCACACAGTGTATGGGCAAGTGTAGGCTGAAACCTAGCTCTGATTCTGTCAAACCCCACCCTGACATCTCCAAATGTAGCATTGATTATACAAGTGGCCCAGCTACTGGAACATAATCCTTACCTACCGCATGTCCAGTGGCTCAATGCCAGCTTGGAAAAGTTACTGGATTTACAGCTCCTGCATTTCCAACTGGTGGATTGATCCAGCTTTCAAAATTGTGGCCAGTGCTGTACTGCAGTGGCAGGTTCCCAGCTGTCATTTCTTCAATCGTAAGGCCATGGCTAAAATCCATTATCATGCAAAAGGTAATGTTTCCACATTGAACCATGTAGTCAGCAGCAGTGTCCACCTGACCATGGACACATCCAGCAGATATGGGCAGGAAAATTATATTTCATTCACAGAACACTGGATAACTCTGCTGATGTCTGGGAAGGATGCAAGGTGGGGCAGGTTGTGATGTGTGTCCTTAACTACTTTCAGACCGGACCAATTTGCAGCCAAAGGACCAGGCCCCTTTTTGCGATTCAGCACTGCGTCGCTTTAACTGACAATTGCGCAGTCGTGCGACGTGGCTCCCAAACAAAATTGACGTCTTTTTTTTCCCACAAATAGAGGTTTCTTTTGGTGGTATTTGATCGCCCCTGCGGTTTTTATTGTTTGCGCTATAAACAAAAAAGAGCGTCAATTTTGAAAAAAAAAACGCATTCATTTTTATTTTTTGCTATAATAAATATCCCCCAAAAATATATAAAAAAAAAAAACATTTTTTTTCCTCAGTTTAGGCCGATACGTATTCTTCTACATATTTTTTTGGTAAAAAAAATTGCAATAAGTGATTATTGATTGGTTTACGCAGAAGTTATAGCGTTTACAAGATAGGGGATAGTTTTATAGCATTTTTATTAATATTTTTTTTTTGATTAGTAATGGCGGTGATCAGCGATTTTTATTGTGACTGCGACATTATGGCGGACACATCAGACATTTTTGACACATTTTTGGGACCATTGTCATTTATACAGCAATCAATGCTATTTAAATGCATTGATTCCTGTATAAATGACACTGGCAGTGAAGGGGTTAACCACAAGGGGGCAGTGTAGGGGTTAAGTATGCCTAGGGGTGTGTTTCTTACTGTGGGGGGGGGGGCGTGGCTGTCAGCTAGTGAATGCTGATCTCTGCTCCAATCACAGGGAGCAGAGATCGGCGTCACTAGTTGCTAGGCAGAACGGGGAGCTGTCTATTTTCGCATCTCCCCGTTCTGCCTTCCCGTGAGATGATCGCGGGTGTCCCCGCGGCGATCGAGTCCGCGGGACCCGCGACCAGCCTCACGGGGGTCCCGACCGGCGCGGGAGCGCGCCGCTCCCGATGGCACGGACGGCATTAAGGAGGGACTTATATATACGCCCTCCTGCCTGTCCGTGCCATTCTGCCGACGTATATCGTCGTGCGCCGGTCGGGAACCGGTTAAACTAGTGATGGCAAAAGAGCAGTCAACACCTGATCAATGCCCTCTTAGAGTGAGTTGTCCTCTGAATCATCAGTCCTTGCAAGCATTTAAGAGGCTATGCAAAGGTTCAGGCAAAATAATGTCACAGTGTTGCAGCTGGTATGCCTGGGGGACAGGAACCACACTAGGCCAAATATTCAGTCAACTCTGCAGGGGCAAACCCAAAGGTCGTTAACACCATGTCAGGAAAGGTTGTGTGCAACAATGGCCCCAACCTGCTGTCTGCTCTTTGGCAGGAAAAGCTCACACATGTGCCTTACTTGGAGCATGTTCTTAACCTGGTGGTGGAAAACTTCCTTCACATGTGCATTGGCTTACAGGAGGGAGGCTAAAAGAGTCTGTAGTCAGTTCAGGCAGTCATACCTAGCTGGGTTTTTAGCTAAGTGAAATGAAGTGTGAACTACAGCTGTCTGCAAATGGCCTGTGTGACATGTCCACCTATTGAAACTTTACTATGGCCATGCTACAGTGGCTACACATGCATCAGTGAGTATGGCAGCTCCTCATACATGATGAATACTTTATTAAGGAGTCAGCAACACTATTGTAGTAGTAAACAAAAATACAAAAAAAGGGGGGTAAATCCGCGCTTAGTAAACCTCTATGTGACACAAGCAGCTGAACACCATAACCCAGATACTGGGCACAAAGACTATAGAAAAAAGAAAAAGTGCTGCGCTTAAACTAAATATAGTAGTAGATATTACAGTGATTGAAAATAATAGTGATAGATTACATGAAATATCTAAACCGCAAAATCCGCGAAGATATGCCTGAAAAAATGGTGAAAAAATAATATATGTATGGTGAAAAAAATCAATCATAAATCATCATAAAACATAAAGTTCATAAATTAAAAATTCATGTGTAAATAAAGTGTCCATATAAATATCCATAAAATTAATTAAAATATATATACAATATAATATGACTTGATGATTATAATCGTGCAGTTTGACCACGTAGATCACCTCTATTCACCCAAATAAGATGGAGGCTTACCTGGTTAAGGGGGGTCAGACAATGCAAATTGGATCACGGATCCCGCTGAAGGTGTCCAGGTGCCAAGGATTACCGCAAGCTTCCAGGTGCCTCCCAGATGTCACAGGTGTCTCCTATTCCTCGGATACTCACTATCAGCAGATCTCCAAAATGTATCCCCAAAAGAGAGAAAAAGCTCCAAATCGTGTGATACGGTTTTTAAAATTGGGGGATTTATTAAAGCTTGTGAACCAAGCAAGTAAAATAAGACTCCAACGAGCCACAGACGATGTACAAATGACAATTTAAAAACAACAAACTGCTAGCAGAAAAACTCCTCTGTGAGAGTTTTGAAAAGCAATCGCACATGCGCAAGAGGTGTGGGCGTGGCTACCCGACGATCGTTTCGTCAAAGGTCTGACGTCATCAGGGGTCATGACGTCAGACCTTTGATGAAACGATCGTCGGGTAGTCACATGCTATCTCAGTGAGTCCTCAGCAGGCACAGGAGGAGCAAGAGGAGGAGTATAGATGCCATGGCAGTGTTGAGGAGGAGGAGGACATGGAGCAGGCTTCCAGGGGTGGATTTCATCTCTCACAAACCCCAGGAATGATACATGGCTGGGCGAGATAGTTTATATTGTCCTCACAGACCCCAAAGATTTAAATGGACAAGATTTGAATGGATAAGATGGGCTTATTCAAGAGCCTACTAAAAGACCCCTAAAATTATTGGTATCAAGAAGAGGGACTGGCTGGCAACCCTGCTGGGTCAACATTAAATGGATAAAAAGATGGATTGGAGAAAAAGATGAAACACCTGGAGGATATGCTGTGAAGAAACCCTAGGAACTTCCCTTCTAGAGGCTGGTAGTATACTATCTCACAGACAATGTGGCAAAGACAGGGGTGGGGGTGGCTTACCAAGTGAGGAGTTTTTCAGTTCCCAGTGCCCGGGGATGTCTGCTACCAGCAGCTATCAACTGCAAGTGCATCATATGGTTGAGGATTACATGGGGTCAAGGGTGGATGTTGACACCCTGACATTGGATGACCCCCTTGACCACTGGGTACAAGGATGGACTACTGGCTAGAGTTTGACCAGTATTTAATCAAGCTGCTGCCTTGCAGCCAGTGTCCTCTCTGGACATACATGTATTGCTGCAGGGGCTTTATAACAGACAAAAGGTTTAATCAGTCACCCAAATTATTTCCTGTACAGCCTAAACCAGCCTTTGTCTGCTACAGGCCTGAAATGAAGCTCACCTGCCGCTACTGTGCACTGACAACAATAATACTCAAAAACTGATATTTACAAAGCTTTTTTCTAGAGATAAAAGTATTTTTTTGACTAGGTAGCTACTGCATTGGCCAACAATGTTTGCATTTCATTATGATGCATTGCCATTAAGATGGACGATATTTAGGGGTGTATTTACAAAAAAAAAAAAAACACACAAAAACAAATAAAACATTGATGAAGAATGTGATTCAGTTCAGCAAAATAATTATATTTTCGAAAATAAGGATAGAAATAATACAGAAATGCTGTGCCATATTTATATTATGCCTTCACAAAGATCCAGTCTTTGATATTTATTGCTGAAATGTATTCAAAGAGGCTTAAAATGTGTACTTTAAATTACACATTTTTCTATTTACTGTACATTTATTTTTTTTTGTCCAAAAGAAGTTTTATTGAAGAAAAATACATTTTTACAATCAATCACGGTAACAGGATTGTCATGTACATGTTTAAGAGTCACAGAATAAACGAACAGAATAAAGTGAACAATAAACAATGGTAATTTTGGATGCGGCATATGCATCTGACATCTTGGTGTAACAAGAAAGTTGTTTGAGAACCATATGGAGTATATTTCTAGGTGTTATTACATCTTGTTCTAACTTTTGGCATAGGTCTTCAATGAAGGCTGCAACTGTATGAGTATTGAAATGGATATCTGCATGACAGATCTGTTTACAGGCGTATGAGATTACAACTGGATGCCTTAATTTAAGCATCCAGGTAGTGGCAGGTGAGATTGGATTTAGGTGTGTATCAAGGAAAGAGGGAATAGGTTATTGGGGGATGGCGGGGGGGTGGTAGTGGGGGAGAAATATCTAAGGGGTTGGGGGGTGTCTCAGTATGTGGTTTCGGCCTAATGTCGGTTTTGTGCGGTGGGGGTGTGTAAAGTGTGTGTAAAGTGTGTGTAAAGTGTGTAAAAATGTACTGTACATTTTAAAAAGACATAGAACATATTTTTCCATCAATATGCTTGTTATCTACATAAAAACTATTGACCTGTCCAAAAGAATGTAAACGCTGTGCTGTTGAATATAGTATGTACATTTTTATACTATTCTGTCTTCGAAAAATTTATAATTTTCAATTCAATTTTTTTTTTTGGAAGATGCAATCTGCTTGTTTCATGGGTGACATATAGCAGCCTGTCCAATCAGGTGCAAAAGCTGTGGTGCTTTTGCACTCATGCTGGGGAAAAAAATAAAATAATCTCTTATTTTCACCTGCAATCCACTTTCTGTCTCCCATGGAAAAAGTAGCCTGCTTAAAAAGGATTACAAGCTAACAGCAAATTGGTAAAACTTTTCTTGTTTAGTCTGTGAAAAAAAAGTCACTGTTCTAGATGCAGAGGCAATATACATACGCTTGCCATCATATATTGGAGCCTATCCAATCGAGGCTTCAAAGGTGTGGTGCGATTTTGCACAATGTTTAATATAAAATAAAGTCTCTGAAATAAGACACATTTTTTTTCTATTTCTAGTTGCTCTTGCTCGTTTTCCCTGAGAAACTGTGGCCTATTCAATACGTTGTGCTGAAAATCTGTTATTCTTTTTCTTTTCAATTTACCACAAAAAGACACCAATTTTATATTACCAGATGCAATATGTCCGCTCAGTCACTCAGTCCATACAGGCTTAAAGTGGCTGTAAACCCTGTAACACCACTATAATAGGGCTTACCTGTAGGTACTGTAAATATCTCCTAAACCTGCACCGTTTAGGAGATATTTACCATATATGCTTGTGCAGATGTCATTGGTGCATGCGCACTGAAGAAATGGCTCGATCGTGCCGCTTCTAAAGGGCCTGTGCTGTGACCGGCGGCATGCACGGGAGTGACATCATCTCGGCTCCGGCCAATCACAGAGCTGGAGACCCCCAAACCCCGAAATAACTGTATGTTTGTGTGTGTGTGTGTTTTTTATTTTTTTAACATTCTTCAACATTCTTTGTATATTTGTATTGCTTGCACCTTATAAATGTAAAAAATAAAAGAAAGAATATGGTCAGCCTATATATTTTTTAGTCTTCTGCTCAAAAAAAAAAGGATACTGTTATTTATTTAATCAAGGTTAAATCGGCATGCTCTCTCCCCTGACATTGTATCTTATGCAGCGTACACACGCTCGGACATTCCGGCGGGATTGTCCGCCGGACCTAGTCCAGCAGACAAACTGCCGGACTTTCCAGCGGAGGTACGCCGGACTTTCCGAACGTGTGGACTTGCCCACACATGCCCCAGACTTTTCCGGCGGACAATCCGCCGGAGTTTTGGCAAAAGTCCGCGGGACTTTTGAAATGAACGGACTTGCCCACACACGGAGGAAAGTCCGTTCATTTAGAACGTGACTCCAGGTAGACGGGACTAGCGAAGGAAGTCAATGCCGCCGCTTTGATCGACGACATTGACACCTCGCTAGCCCTGTCACCTGGTATGGATTTAAAGGGGAATCCCTACGCCAAAAATACAGCGTGGGGGTCCCCCCCAAATCCATCTCAGACCCTTATCTGAGCACGCAGCCCGGCAGGTCAGGAAAGGGGGTGGGGACGAGCGAGCGCCCCCTCCTGAGCCGTACCAGGCTGCGTGCCCTCAACATGGGGGGTGCTCTGGGGAAAGGGGGGCCCTGCGGCCCCCCACCCAAAGCACCTTGTCCCCATGTTCATGAGGACAAGGGCCTCTTCCCGCAACCCTGGCCGTTGGTTGTCAGGGTCTGCGGGGGGGGGCTTATCGGAATCCGGGAGCCCCTTTTTATAAGGGGGCCTCCCAGATCACGGCCCCCACCCTATGTGAATGAATATGGGGTATGATGTACCCCTACCCATTCACCTAAGGAAAAAAGTGTAACAACGACACAATTTTTAAAAATATTTTATTGCACAGCTCCGGGGAACTCCTCCGCTATCTTCTGCTCTTTTACCTAGCTCTTTCACTAGCGGAGGGCCCGGCTTTCTTCTTCGTCGCCGCCGTCATCTGGGGGTCTTGTTCCGACTTCGGGGGTCTCTTCTGTTCTTGCCGGTGGCCGGGCTTCTGTTGCCATCGCTGTCGCCGCCGCCGCCTTCTGCTTCTGCTTGTTGTTATTCTTTCTTCATCCGATGTTGACACAACGCTCTCTCTGGCCGTAATGGCAGAGACACGCTGTGATGTGACTTATATAGGGACAATGGGCGGGTCACATGCTCATTTCATATGGTGACCCCGCCCCCATATGATGTCACAGTCCCAGCATCCTCCACAGCATCCTCCACAGTCCCAGCGTGTCTCTGCCATTACGGCCAGAGAGAGCGTCGTGTCAACATCGGATGAAGAAAGAAGAACAACAAGCAGAAGGCGTCGGCGACGATGGCAACAGAAGCCCCGGCCACCGACAAGAACAGAAGAGACCCCCGAAGTCGGAACAAGACCCCCAGACGACGAGGGCGGAGACGAAGAAGAAAGCCGGGCTCCTGCGCTAGTGAAAGAGCTAGGTAAAAGAGCAGAAGATATCGGAGGAGTCTGGCGGGAAGACCCCCCAAGACGGAAGAAGTCCCTCGGAGCTGTGCAATAAAATATTTTTAAAAATTGTGTCATTTTTTTTTATTTACACTTTTTTCCTTAGGTGAATGGGTAGGGGTACATCATACCCCATATTCATTCACATAGGGTGGGGGCCGTGATCTGGGAGGCCCCCTTATAAAAAGGGGCTCCCGGATTCCGATAAGCCCCCGCCCGCAGACCCAGACAACCAACGGCCAGGGTTGTCGGGAAGAGGCCCTTGTCCTCATCAACATGGGGACAAGGTGCCTCAGGGTGGGGGGGCTGCAGGGCCCCCCTTTCCCCAGGGCACCCCCCATATTGAGGGCACGAGGCCTGGTATGGCTCAGGAGGGGGGGCGCTCACTCGTCCCCACCCCCTTTCTCGACCGGCCGGGCTGCGTGCTCGGATAAGGGTCTGAGATGGATTTGGCGTAGGGAATACATACCAGGTGACGGGGCTAGCACGGCGGCATTCACTGCCTTCGCTATCCCAGTCTACCTGGAGTCACGTTCTAAATTAACAGACTTTCCTCCGTGTGCGAGTCAAGTCCGTTCATTTCAAAAGTCCCGCGGACTAGCACACAGACGGCGGGATTGTCCGCCGGACTGCCGAGTCCAGCGGACAATTTTAAGTCTAAACTTAAAACTTAGTCCGCCGGACTCTAGTCAGGCGGACAATCCCGCGGGAAAGTCCGCTTGTGTGTACGCGGCCTTAGAAAACTTCCCAAAAAAATCAGTTCTGTCTTTCTTGCTTGTGGCTTGGGAAAATTATACTTTAATTTGATTACATATAACACTTTCTAAGTCTCTCCTTCCTTGTGGCCGAGTAGAATGTGTACAAACTGCCACAAAATTATCTTTTTTTTTTTTAAAGTAAACACCCCGGGATATTTACTGTAGTAAGAAGCATAATAAGTATTTTGAGCATTGATTAGCAGTATGTTTTGCCATGATTTTTGGGAAAATTAAGAGAGTAAATTCAATTTTGTTTTCACAAAGTTCACATTTTAACAAAAGTTTTCTCACACATACCATTGACATACTGAGAATTACACCCAAAACACATTTACTACTTGTCTTGAGTATAGGGATACCACATGAGTGAGAATTGTTTTACAGCATGACTGCATAGAGGAACCAAAAATCCAAGAGGCACCTTCAGGCTTTCAAGGGGTGTAAAATACTCATCTGATTTCCTGACTACCAATCACTACCCAATTGATTTTTGATGCTACTTTTTGTGATGCTATGATTAGTCACAGTGATCACATGGTATAGAATCAATTTAATTTCCTCTGTACCTTATTTTTGGGATTTGCTGGGTATGATAGATACAGTGATCACAGTACACTTCAGATGAGAAAAAAAAAACATTATCTCTTATTTAGTGATCACTTTTTTAAATTACAATCTAAAATGGGGGGTCAAGTGATACAAAAAGTAATATCTGTGGGCATAGGCTTCTCTAAAGTCATAGGTTTTCAGGGATTGTCTGGAGCTGAATAGAGTAGGAGATAGTTGGAAAGATTGGGGTAAAGAGTTCCAGAGGAAGGAAGAGGCTCTAGAGAAGTCCTGATGGCAAGTATGGGAGGAGGGGATGGGGAGCTAGAGAGCAGGAGGTCTTAGGACAGTGGTTCTCAACCTTCTAGTGCTGTGACCCCTTGATAAAATTTCCTAAGTTGTGGGGACACCTAACAGTAAAATTATTTTTGTAGCATGGTTTGTCAGCACCCAAGGCAAGACAAGTAATTTGCGCCCCTAACCCACAGACATTTAGCGCTCCCTTAGTCCCTTCCACTTGTACAGTATTAAAATCCCTTATGGTACATTTTAGGATGTACCACTCTCTCTTTCTCCTTTCTTTCCCTTTTATCTATCTATCCTAATTTCTTGTTTTTTTTCTCCCCATCCCTCTCTCTAATGGTCTTTTTCTTATTCTTTCTCTCCCTTTTTCTTTGTTCCTCCCCTCTTTTCCTCTCCCTTCCATGTATTCTCTATTTTTATTCCTTCTCTTAAGCCTTGGTGGGTGGGGGGAATGGAATTAGTGGCAGTTCTGGCAGTGAGTTGAGATGAGTGGCAGTGCCGGGGAGAGTTCTGATCAGCCAACTTGATCAAGGTCATCTGCTGATCTGAGAACTGTAGTGGGGACTTTTAATGGCAACTCTAATCACAGGTAGTGTTACTCACTGTGTCTCCGGCTTCACTGTGTCTCCAGCTCTGTGGGGTCTCGCAGCAGTGACATCTATGCGGAAATCACGAGATTGGGTCTCCTCCAGCCCCTCCCGCTTCACATTCCTCACCAGTCAGCTGACCTCTAGTCTCTGCCCTCCATCCATGCTGTGAACTGAATGAGCGGCTGGGAAGAGGTTGAGTGGGTGGCCACGGGCTCCAGGAACAGCCTAGCTGGTCTTCCACAGGCTCCAGGGACAGCCCTGCTGGGCGGCCATGCAAAGGCTAGGAGAGTTGTGCGGGCTTCAGAAACAGCCCAGGATTTGGTGACCGCTGGCAAATTGTCATTCAACCCCCGAGTGGGTCCCGAGTGGGTTGAGAACCACTGTCTTAGGAGGAGCAAAGTTATTTTCATCCAAGGGTAGAGGATTTAGCTCAGGGCAGAATTGTGGATGGCTTTGTAAGTTGTTGTTATTATTTTGAATTGTATTCATTAGGTGAGCAGAAGCCTATGGAGGCATCAGCAGAGAGGGGTAGCAGATTTTTAATGGTTAGTAAGATAAAAGGCCGTAGCGTCGGATCGGAGAAGTTGTGTGATGTGGTAGCAGCGCTGCAGAGTCTTCCCGGGGATCGCCATTGCTTTCAGGACAACTAGCACTAGCGATCTCAGGATTTTACACTATGGAAGTTTTTATTTCCTCATTGGGACCATCTGGCAACATGTACCTTTGAAGGATAACACCTGAGAAGACGCTGGAACCATTGCTTTACATCTTAAAATCCCGGGCTGGTTATTAAGCCAAAAGCGTGTGTGATCTCCCATAAAAGGAGATCATTTGGAGTCGGTAAATGTATGTAGAGGTGGAAGTTGCATCTTTTCACCACAATTCTTGGGTATATTGTGTGTCAATCTCACATTGGAAAATCATCTTCAATATAATGGACTATTTATAGTGTGATAACTAATCAGTTTTTTATTGCACAGATTCACTTCATGGAAGTTTATTACAATCAATTTTTATTGCAAAGATTCACTTTATATGGAGGTTTAGCGCAACTTAATATTGAAAGTTGTTGATTTTGTGTGTATCTCACAGGAAGTTGCAGCTCGGCTTTCCATATTAATTTCATTTTATATTTCATCCATTCACTTGACATTTTGTGACAGCGCAGCAATTTTTATTTGTTTGGTAAGATAGATGAGTCTGACAGAAGGATTCGTAATGGACTGTAAAGGTAAGTCAATGAAAATAGAGCTAAAATAGTCAAAGCAAGTGATAACCATGAAGTGAATTAGAAGCCTTGTTGTGTTGTTGGTTAAGAAGGGGAATATTTTGGAGGTTGTGGAGGTTGAGGTGGCAAGATTTGGACAGTGATTGGATGTGGGACTGAAAGAAGAATTCAGAGTAATATAGTTGAAACTGAATTATTGCATGTTCCCTGGTAAGATCCCTGGTAAGATCAAGTACCCCAGTAGAAGTCTTTGTTAGACAGAATGCGTCGGGAGAACCTTGCAGTTATACTGCCATCACTGCGCTTCATTGTTCTTGTTTTGTTTTTAATATTACATTTTTATGAATATTTTTACTAAAGATGTTTTGTGGATGTTGACGCATTCCTAGAAATAAATTGAGTCCCTTACCTGGACCTTTTTACACTATGAGGAGGCCCTCTCTTTTTTCTTTGTTTGTATACTTCCACATGCCCTGAGGATCTTTGTCCAGTGGTGAACTTTTTCCTGTTGACTGGCTCTTGGGATGTCCTGTCGTTTGGTGAGTGAAGACTGACATGCCCTCTCAGTTCCACCCCGTGTACAGTGATCCAGTGCGGTTCCAGGTTTAAGCAGTTTCAAGCTCGTTTGACCCCTCACCACCGGTCAGTGGGTCCATCAGATGTGGTAAGCGTACCGAATTCATTTTTATACTGCTGTGTTTGCAACTGAGTCCGAAACAAAGAGGACGCAGCTTTTAAACCCTATAAACGGAAATCTTGAATGATCCCTCATTACATGAACTCTTACAATCTATGGACATTTTCACATTTATATCTGGTCTCATATTATTCTATACTGAGATAGTGTGTCCAGCTGAGATATCTCATATGTGTTCACCTTATTGGTTTATGCATGATAAGTGCTGTTGTTTTATCCACCAGTGATTTATCCAATTTGTGAGCCATAATACCTCCACACTTCCCTCTATGTTGTTGTGAATGTGCTGAAATAACACACAGTGGTATTATATTGTATACAGTACACTTATATGTTGCCAGGACCACATCTTAGTTTATTTCTTTGTTTAGTGTTGGTCTTTTCCATATAGGTGGTTGTCGCTCGTTAAGAGTGTTTAATCACCATCCAGATCACTATTTCAAGTCACTCACCACTGTTTTGCAGCACTCTAACTTTTGTATCACTTTATACATTTTTTAATGGGTGGTGCATAGAGACAACGTATAGTGGTCACACAACCTTCCACTATCTATACTTAGTAAGAAGTCTTGATGACTCTGCCGTCTCTCCACATGAGGATTTCAGGTGTAGTGAATTGCCCAAAACTGACACCATTACTATCCACCGCTATATATTATTAAGTTCTTTTCTGTTGATTTGGTTGAGAATTTTCGTAGCATCTATATCTCACAATCACACGATTGTGTTTTTCTTTGAATAGCAGACTATCCTAGGTTATGCTAGCGGATTGACGTCCGCCTCACTTTCACATTAAATTTGAACACTTGCTTTGGTGGTCGAGATTTTTCCATTCTCGCCTACGACGATTGTTCAAACATGTTTGTTTAGCGCCACACTTTTTCTTTTTAATTTTATCACACAATTGGTCATATTGGCGTGTCGGCAGCTTGATACATTAGAGGCGCAGCTATTTATCCACATTTCTCCACTATATTTCATCCATTCACTTGACATTTTGTGACAGCGCAGCAATTTTTATTTGTTTGGTAAGATAGATGAGTCTGACAGAAGGATTCGTAATGGACTGTAAAGGTAAGCCAATGAATATAGAGCTAAAATAGTCAAAGCAAGTGATAACCATGAAGTGAATATGAAGCCTTGTTGTGTTGTTGGTTAAGAAGGGGAATATTTTGGAGGTTGTGGAGGTTGAGGTGGCAAGATTTGGACAGTGATTGGATGTGGGACTGAAAGAAGAATTCAGAGTAATATAGTTGAAACTGAATTATTGCATGTTCCCTGGTAAGATCCCTGGTAAGATCAAGTACCCCAGTAGAAGTCTTTGTTAGACAGAATGCGTCGGGAGAACCTTGCAGTTATACTGCCATCACTGCGCTTCATTGTTCTTGTTTTGTTTTTAATATTACATTTTTATGAATATTTTTACTAAAGATGTTTTGTGGATGTTGACGCATTCCTAGAAATAAATTGAGTCCCTTACCTGGACCTTTTTACACTATGAGGAGGCCCTCTCTTTTTTCTTTGTTTGTATACTTCCACATGCCCTGAGGATCTTTGTCCAGTGGTGAACTTTTTCCTGTTGACTGGCTCTTGGGATGTCCTGTCGTTTGGTGAGTGAAGACTGACATGCCCTCTCAGTTCCACCCCGTGTACAGTGATCCAGTGCGGTTCCAGGTTTAAGCAGTTTCAAGCTCGTTTGACCCCTCACCACCGGTCAGTGGGTCCATCAGATGTGGTAAGCGTACCGAATTCATTTTTTTTCTGTTTAATTATTTTCCGAATGTTGTTGATTTTTGTTGATAAAAAAATCCGATAGCTCGTTGCAAAATTTATGAGTTCGTTTGTTGGGGGCTCTAGGCAGGTAGGGTTCATAGTCTGGGCGATTAGTTTGAATAGTTCACGAGGGCGGTTTAGGGGTTTTGCGAAGTGTTCTTTTTTTGCTTTGAAGAATGCTTTGTGATATTTCACTGTGAGTGCTTTGTAGTTTGTGTGGTTTTCCTTTGTAGAATTTCTTCTCCAGGCTCTTTTAGCTCTTCTATGTTCCTGCTTCAGTAGAGTAATGCCGCGTACACACATAGTCCAGTGGACATTCTGATCGTGTGTGGGCTCCAGCGGACTTTTTTCTCCCAAAAGTCCGCCGGACCTAGATTTAAATCTTCTGCGGAAAGTCCGCCGGACCTAGTTCCTGTCGGGAAGTCCGCCCGTCTGTATGCTTTCGAAATGAACGGACTTGCCCACACATGGAGTAAAGTCTGTTCATTTTGAATGTGACTCAAGGTACGACGGGACTAGAGAAGGAAGTCAATCTCGCTGCTTTGATTGGCGAGACTGACACCTTGCGAGCCCCGTCGCCTGGTATAGATTTTGAAGGTAACCCCCTATGCTGAAAACACATACCAGACCCTTATCCGAGCACGCAGCCCGGCCAGTCAGGAAAGTGGTTGGGGACGAGCGAGTGCCCTGCGCCCCCCCCCCCACCCCAAAGCACCTTGTCCCCACGTTGATGAGGACAAGGGCCTCTTCCCGACAACCCTGGCCGTTGGTTGTCGGGGTCTGCAGGTGGGGGGGCCTCCAGATCCCGGCCCCCCACCCTATGTAAATGAGTATGGCCTGGGCTTCTGGTTTGTCATCGCCGCCGCAGTCACCACCGTCGCCGTCTTCTTCTCCTTCCTTCTTCTATTCTTCCGATGTTGACACAACGCTCTCTCCCGCTGTAATGCGGTGGATATGCTGCGTGTCGACTTTTATAGGCATAAGGGGCGGGGTCACCAGGTGATGTCACCCGCGACCCTGCCCCTTATAGTCCCGGGGCGCTGGATCACAGATCGGAGTAATTGGTCGATCCCCACCCCTTAGTGCGTGATCAGCTGTCAGCCAATGACAGCTGATCATGTGATGTCAACACAGTCGGTAATCAGCTATCAGAAAAAAAGCCATTCACCGGTGGCAGTGAGAGGGACATCAGTCCCGATCACTGCAAGCTGCTGCCAGCTCCTCAGTGCCCACCTATGCCCCCTAACAGTGCCACCTAGCAGAAGGCAACAGTGCTGCCTACCAGTGCCCACCAGTGCCACCCATCAGTGCCCACAATGCTACCTGTCAGTGCCCGCAGTGCCATCTGTCAGGGCCCACAGTGCCACCTATCAGTGCCTGAAGAACAGTGCTGCACATCATTGCCACCTACCAGTGCCCATCAGTGCTACCCATCAGTGCCAATCAGTGCACAGTGCCATATATCAGTGCCACCCATCTGTACCACCCATCTTTGCCACCCATCAGTGCCATCTTATCAGTGGCCATCAGTGCCGCCTTATTTGTGCCCATAAGTACCGACTTATCTGTCCCCATCAGTGCCGCTGTCATGAAGATCCTGCCAGAAATATAAACCCGGGCCGTCCCGGCTCTCAGATTCCATTGCGCATGCGCATGCGCGCCCGGGCACGTGCACAACCGCGCACAGGGAGACGGGCGCGCGCCCTAGTTAGCACCAGCCGGCCTATTTAAGCCTGACCAGTGCAGACGGTCTTTGCTGTCTGCTCTACAGCGTTGTGGTGTAGTAAAAGAAACCAGATCCTGTTATACCTGTTCCTTTGACCCGGCTTGCCATAGACTATCCAGCTTTCTGCCTGTACCCGACCCCAGCTTCCTTTGACCATCCTCCTGCCTGATCCATTGTACCTTGCTTCTAGTTCAGATCCTCTACCTGGCTTCTTTGATGAACTTTGGTTCCTTGCTAAGTCTCTATCCAGTCTGCAGTCTGACCCCTGTACAAGCCTGATCACCTGTTGGCTTCCAGTCCATTCAGTGGTTCCGTTTCCTGTGTTCAGTTCCTGTCAGCTCTGCTATCCAAGCTTACCTGTGAACCTGTCTGCCAAGCCGTTGTTCAGTTCCTGTCAGCTCTGCTATCCAAGCTTACCTGTGAACCTGTCTGCCAAGCCGTTGTTCAGTTCCTGTCAGCTCTGCTATCCAAGCTTACCTGTGAGCCTGTCTGCCAAGCCGTTGTTCAGTTCCTGCCAGCTCTGCTATCCAGTTTACCTGTGAGCCTGCTTTCCAGAGATCCAGTCAGCTCTGCTATCCAGTTTACCTGTGAGCCTGCTTTCCAGAGGTCCTGTCAGCTCTGCTATCCAGTTTACCTGCGAGCCTGCTTTCCAGAGATCCAGTCAGCTCTGCTATCCAGTTTACCTGTGAGCCTGCTTTCCAGAGATCCTGTCAGCTCTGCTATCCAGTTTACCTGTGAGCCTGCTTTCCAGAGATCCTGCCAGCCCTGCTATCCAGTTTACCTGTGAGCCTGCTTTCCAGAGATCCTGTCAGCTCTGCTATCCAGTTTACCTGTGAGCCTGCTTTCCAGAGATCCTGCCAGCTCTGCTATCCCGTTTACCTGTGAGCCTGCTTTCCAGAGATCCTGCCAGCCCTGCTATCCAGTTTACCTGTGAGCCTGCTTTCCAGAGATCCTGCCAGCTCTGCTATCCCGTTTACCTGTGAGCCTGCTTTCCAGAGATCCTGCCAGCTCTGCTATCCCGTTTACCTGTGAGCCTGCTTTCCAGAGATCCTGCCAGCTCTGCTATCCCGTTTACCTGTGAGCCTGCTTTCCAGAGATCCTGCCAGCTCTGCTATTCAGTTTACCTGTGAGCCTGCTTTCCAGAGATCCTGCCAGCTCTGCTATCCCGTTTACCTGTGAGCCTGCTTTCCAGAGATCCTGCCAGCTCTGCTATCCAGTTTACCTGTGAGCCTGCTTTCCAGAGATCCTGCCGGCTCTGCTATCCCGTTTACCTGTGAGCCTGCTTTCCAGAGATCCTGCCAGCTCTGCTATCCAGTTTACCTGTGAGCCTGCTTTCCAGAGAGCCTGCCAGCTCTGCTATCCAGTTTACCTGTGAGCCTGCTTACCAAGATCCTGCCAGCTCAGCTAACCTGCTTCCTTCCCACCGGTCTGTAGATCCTGCCAGGCACCCGTGCTCCTCCTCACTCCTGGCTCTCCTGTTCCCACACCAGGGGACCAGGAGTGGGAGATCCAAGGGAGGCCTCTCCCTGCAATCTCGGGCTCGCACCACCAGGTACGTGACAGCCGCCTTAACTGTGCCTATCCATGCCCATCAGTGCAGTCTATCAGTGCCCACCAGTGCAGCCTCATCAGCGCATACCAATGAAGCAGAAAAATTACCTGTTTGCAAAATTTTATAGCAAACTATTAAACGTGATTTTTTTTTTTTCTCCAAATTTTCCATATTTTTTTGTTTGTTTAGCAAAAAATAAAAACCCCAGCTGTGATTATATGCCACCAAAAGAAAGCTCTATTTGTGGGAAAATTTCATTTGGGTACAGTGTTGTATGACCGCGCAATTATCATTCAAAGTGCGTCAGCGCTGAAAGCTGAAAATTGGTTTGGGCAGGAGGGGGGTTTAAGTGCCCAGTAAGCAAGTGGTTAAAGTGCAGTACTCTGGTGGAAATTGGAACAATGATCGCTGCAGAATAGTTCACTCCTTTGGTAAAACAACCTCTAGGAGTATAATGTATCAGTGTGTTCCTCCTGAAAACAAGAGCTCCTTACAATATGGAATGTGTGCTACACATATACGAATAATTGTACCCATGTCCTATGATTTTAAATATAGAAAGAAACATTACAGAAATTTCTCTAAGGTAATAGCATATCACTGTCAGGGGTCAGGCTTGGAGACTAGTAACTATAGCAGTAGAGAGACTCCCACCAACCAACAGGATAATTACAAAAGCAGGTCACACTGGGGGATGAAGTAGGCCTATCTGACGCATAGGGTCTAAACGCTAACAGGTATTCGCCAGAGTTCCTGATGGTGGAGATGGGTTTTGTTGCTTGTTAGTACCACGTCACAGCCCTCAAGATCACCCTTTGAGAAGGTGAGCAAGCCAGGGTCCAGTAGTAGATATAGCAGGTATGGATCAAGCAGAAATGTAATCAGTAAACAAGCCAAAGTTTGGTAACAAGTGATTGCTAGAATGGATCAAGCAGAGGCATAGTGAATAAACAAGCCAACGGTTGATAACAAATGGTTGCAAGTTGGGATCAAGCAAAGCATATTCAAGGAACAAGGAAAAGGTCATTAATGAGTGGTAGTAAAGATGCAAATGGCAGCAGGAGTAACAGGAGCAAGATATGGGCTGAAGGAGAGCACAATAATCAGGCAAAAAGGAATTCGAGGCATAGCCTAAATTAGGAAGTTTATGGGAGTAGCAAAGAGTTCAAGGTTCCTCAGAAAGAAGGTACCAGGCAAGATTGTCCTAGGGATCAGACAGGGAGCTGTTCAGCATCTTAGTTTGCACAGTTAAAAGAGCTACACCATTGCAGAGGTGGATGGAAGGGATGGTGCTTGCTCTGGGTGCGCTGTAACCAATGACGGTCTTTTCCCTGCAACCGATTGCAATGTTCTTCTACAAAAATGTTTCCTTTTTTTTTGCTTTTGCTTTTTCTACTCCAGGCTGCATCTTATATTCCCTGATAAGCTGTGGCTTCTTTATGTTGGTTAGAGCAGCTCTGCCTCTTCTATAGCATGAATGACGAGCCTTCTTGGATTTCTGGCTCAGAAACGATCACCTCAGAGTCTTCTTCCCGCCACAGACAGTTCCCGCCTGCGCAGTTCCGCCAGGAGCCTTCTGAGAGGAATGGGGGAGGAGCTAATTAGGTGGAGGTGTCCGACAGCCTGGAGTAGAAAAAGCAAAAAAAAGGAAACATCTTGGTAGAAGAACATTGCAATCGGTTGCAGGGAAAAGACCGTTATTGGTTACAGCACACCCAGAGCAAGCACCATCCCTTCCATCCACCTTGCGGTAATCGAGGATCCTACAACTATTCCCCACACAGGAGAAGTATAGTTGTGGATGGCAGATCGAATTGGATGTCGGTGATATCTAACGGCACCAAGGCTGTAATACTAAGCTTAGCTTGACGGGCGGTCGCTGGCTTTCTGGTAAGCCTTCCCTTTTGTCTTACTTTGTGGTGACGGGCAGCACAAGAGGTGAAAAGTATCTTTTGGAGTACATTCTGGATGCTTCCACATAAGAATAATCTTCACACAAGATTCCTTGGCCTTTCACTCATGAACTTTTTATTTTGAATATTTGATTTCTTTCACATGTGGTTCATACCGCCTCTATTCACATCAATTGGGTTTTAATTTTCACTTATGAACTTTTTTTTTGAATATTTTGAATATTAGATCTTTTTCATATGTGGTTCATACCGCTCTTATTCACATTATCTATTTTTGATAGCACTAATGTATTTTGTTATTTACTAGCAATTAACATGTATTCACTATCCAGCGCTGCACTTTTCCAATATGAAATCCTACTACGAACCCTTAATGCCAATACCGTTGATTTCCTTGACCTACAGTTGTACATCACTGCTGATAAAAAAATAAATCCTAGAATTTATTTGTTAAAGTGGAGTTCCACCCTAAAGTGGAACTTCCACTCATCGGATTCCTCCCCCCCTCTGGTGCCACAATTGGAAAACACACAGTTCCCAGGACACAACGGGGACCAGTGAAGACACGCAGCGCGACTCGCACATGTGCAGTAGGGAACCGGGCAGTGAAGCCGCAGTGCTTCACTTCCTGATTCCCTGACAGAGGATGGCGGCGGGGGTGGCCGATAGATGAGCAATTGCTCGTCATCTGCTGCCGACATCGCTGGACCCTGGAACAGGTAAGTGTTCATTTGTTAAAAGTCAGCAGCTGCAGTATTTGTAGCTGCTGACTTTTTAATATTTTTTTCTAAGGTGGCACTCCTCTTTAAAAACAGCTTACAAAATATAAAAAACTATCATATTGACAGAACCGGTGTCACTATTATAACCCTCGGCTCATGCAATAGTGGAGACGTGTTGTCTGTTCAGCACTTGGCACGCGTTCCACTCTCCTGGCCGGAAGTGATGTTAAAGAGAGTCATCTTGATGCGTTTCATCATAGAGATGCAACATTGTCAAAAGAATATTAAATACAGTCAATTTTTTTTTTTTAATTGCTCAACACTAAAATATTTCCAAACACAAGCCACCAGATTAACAAAGAAGTTTAAGGAGAAACATTACTCAAAGGCCCTCAATCGAAATCCGAAAAATAATTGAAGAGAAAAACTCGTATTTGCTGGTCCCAAGGATAACACTATTCATCTGGAACAAAATTGTAAATTCATCACAAGATATAACAACCCCCATAGTATAATAAAAAAAGAAATACAATCCCACTGACATATTCTTTTAAATGACCCACATCTAAAGACAGCATTACCAAATAAACCAAGTTGTACTTTTAGATGAGCAACAACTATAAAAAACATTCTTGCACCAAGCAGAATTAAACCAAAGCAAGAACACCAAGCCCTACTCCATAAAGACCTCCAAGAGAACACATAATTACCATAGTTAGTCATAGTTACATAGTTAGTCTGGTTGAAAAAAGACACAAGTCTATCATTCAACCAATAAAAGGGGGGGTAATCATACAATCCCATATACACAATCCTATAACCACAGTTGATCCAGAGAAAAGCAAAATACCCCAGCAAAGCATTATTAAATTAAATTTATTCCCCACACTTTCTCCAGTTCCCCAATATCCTTTTTTTTGAACTGGTGTCCAAAACCGAACTGCATATTCCAGATGAGGTCTTACTAATGATTTATACAGGGGCGAAATTATATCTCTCTCTCTGTAGTCTATACCTCTCTTAAGAAAGGATTTCACTCACTTTGGAAACCGCATCTTGGTATTGCATGCTATTATTAACCACTTACTGACTGCCTAACATACATGTACTGTGGCAGGTTGGCTCTATTGCACAAACTCACGTACTCATGGGTGGCAGGCGTGCCGCCAGAGGTGCAATCGCACGCTGATTGGACAGAGGGGGGAGCCAATTAGCCAGTCTGGCGGACCCGATGTCCGCTAGCCACCCATAATCATTCCCAAGAGAGGCAAGGCAGATCGCCATTCTGACAGGGGAGAAGATAGAGATCTTGTGGATCTCAGAACACAGATCTCTGTCTTCATCCAGTCAGTGCAACCCCCACACAGTTAGCAAGCATGAGTGGCTCATTAGCTGCATTGATTACTATCACTTGAAAGACGACGCCAGCTCTAAAAAACAGTACTGCAGTGATGTGGTGCCTCTGGCTGCAGGCATCACCCCGGTAAAGACACTTCAACAAAATGACGTACAGATATACAGGATTTTGTGTGAAGTGGCTAAATAGCAAACAATGCCCACAAGTCTGGGTATGAAGGTGCTGCTCGCCCCATTAAATATACTACAATTTTGTTCATTACATTTCTAGGTGCATTCGTTTGATTATATTGTTTGCTGCATTAAAGCCCTAGGGAGAAACTTTATTGTATTTGTAGTATATTTCATACGTTGGGCTGTTTTCAGAGTATACATGTGTGTGTGTGTGTGTGTGTGTGTGTGTGTGTGTGTGTGTGTGTGTGTGTGTGTGTGTGTGTGTATATATATATATATATATATATATATATATATATATATATATATATATATATATATATATATATATATATATCTCACAAATGTGAGTACACCCCTCACATTTTTGTAAATATTTTATTATATATTTTCATGTGACAATACTGAAGAAATTACATGTTGCTACAATATAAAGTAGTGAGTGTACAGCTTGTATAACAGTGTACATTTGCTGTCCCATCAAAGTAACTCAATACACAGCCGTTAATGTCTAAACTGCTGGCAACAAAAGTGAGTACACCCCTAAGTGAAAATTTCCAAATTGGGCCCAATTAGCCATTTTCCCTCCCCATTGTCATGTGACTCGTTAGTGTTACAAGGTCACAGGTGTGAATGGGGAGCAGGTACTGGTCATACTGGTCACTGGTTCAACTTGGCACCTCATGGAAAAGAACTCTGAGGATTTGAAAAAAAGATACAATATAAAAAAAGATGGCCTAGGCTATAAGATTACCAAAACCCTGAAACTGACCTGCAGCATGGTGGCCAAGACCTTCCTGCGGTTTAACATGACAGGTTCCACTCAGAACAGGCCTCGCCATGGTCGACCAAAAAAGTTGAGTACATATGCTCAGCGTCATATTCAGAGGTTGTCTTTGGCAAATAGACGTATGAGAGCTGTCAGCATTGCTGCAAAGGTTGAAGGAGTGGGGGGGGTCAGCCTGTCAGTGCTCAGACATATGCCTCATACTGCATGAAATTGGTCTGCATGGCTGTCGTCCCAGAAAAAAAAGCCTCTTCAAAAGATGATGCACAAGAAAGCCTGCAAACTGTTTTCTGAAGACAAGCAGACTAAGGAACCATGTTCTGTGGTCTGATGAGAGATGGTGTCAAGCATATGTGGTGGCAACCAGGTGACGAATACAAAGACAAGTGTGTCTTGCCTACAGTCAAGCATGGTGGTGGGAGTGTCAAGGTCTGGGGCTGCATTAGTGCTGCCAGCACTGGGGCGCTACAGTTCAATGAGGGATCCTCGAATGCCAACATGTACTGTGACATACTGAAGCAGAGCATGATCTCCTCCCTTTAGGCAGTATTCCAACATGATAACGACCCCAAACACACCTCCAAGACGATCACTGCCTTGCTAAAGAAGCTGAGGGTAAAGGTGATGGACTGGTCAAGCATGTCTCCAGACCTAAAGTCTATCTGACTGCATCTGTGGGGCATCCTCAAATGGAAGGTGGAGGAGTACAAAGTCTCTAACATCCACCACCTCTGTGATGTCGTCATGGAAGATGAGGAAGAGGACTTCAGTGGCGCTCTGGTGAACTCCATGCCCAGTGATGGAAAATAATGGTGACCGCACAAAATATTGACACTTTGGGCCCAATTTGCACATTTTCACTTACGGGTGTACTCACTTTTGTTGCCAGCGGTTTAGACATTAATGGCTGTGTGTTTGAGTTATTTTGAGGGGACAGAAAATGTACATGTAGTAAATAGTATTCAAAAACGAAATCACTTGCCTTCAATCCAGAGATGCCTGTGCAGTAATTTTATTTTCCCTGGCAGATTTTCTACTTATTGTAGGCTACTTATTAAAATAAAATTCTACGTACTAATCACTAAATCTACTTTAAATAATTAGCATGTAAAATCATCTCTGTTTGTAGATTTGTAAAACATTATACTGATGCAATAAACAGAAATTTCTTGTGACTTGTTGACTAAAAGAAGGACATTCACATATGTTCAATTTATCTTCTTAGCTTCTCAAGCAGTGAAACAAGCACAGTAGCCAAATGAATTGATATAAATCTTTAACTAACACCACAATTTAACTAACACATTAGATAATACAATTCCCTGACACTTTGCCTGCATAAAAAAATGATACATTTGCCTTCATGCTGTTGGTAATTCATCAAACTCTTTAGTCACTGGGAGTTAATTTTTGTGAAACTACTCTGACACTTAAAAGTGTTTGATGAATCATCCCCTTAGAAAATTATTTGCAATCTGGAGAGGACCTCTGAAAAAGCTACTGCTTGAGAGTGTTTATTTATGGTAATTGAGATAGCAGCACTTCTCTGCATATAGATAAAAAACGAAATATAAAATATTAGAATGAATTAACGTTAAGGCTAAATTCCAGGCAAACAGCTAATTACGCACAGGAAAACATGTGAACTGTTTTACCTGCCTGTTCAACCTATCTTATCTTTTTCACATTTCTGCCTCTCCACATTTCCAGGCAGATGACAGATTGGGGTTGAGTGCAAAATCTGGTGCAGCTCTTATTTATTTTTTTGTCAAAGTTTAATTGAACAAGCTGCAGTTAGAAGTTGATTGGCTCTGTTGATCAAGGGGGACCTGGAGGGCAACTTGGTGACTCTTTTTAGTTATTATGCTCCTAATAAAGATCAGTTGACTTTCCTGCATAACCTATTTCAACAGCTGTCCCCCCCACTTTGAGGGAACGCTCTTGACGGGTGGAGATTCAAACATCACTTTGGACTCTAGATAAGACACGTCCACCGGGCTCACAAATTTTGAAGCCTACAAAATTAAGTACCAAAATTGTGAAATTGCTACACGACCATGACTTAGTGGATGTATGGAGAGAGTGTAATGTTACCAAACAGGACTACACCTTCTACTCCCATGTTCACCTGACTTATTTGCAGATAGACCATGTCTTCACGTCTGCCTCATCCCTACCTATCTGCACTTCCTACAAGATTTTAGAGACCCCATGGTCTGACCATTCACCAGTACTTGTCCGCCTATCTTCTTTGTGAAGCCCCATGGCCTCATATATCTGGCACCTCAGCAACTCGGCGACATGCCTTGATATTGAACTTGCATTGAAGGAATATTTCTCCCCGAATCCTGACTTTATCAGAAGATCACAGAGACCTTTTGGATGAAGACATTACAATAGAGAAGGTGCTGTCTGCTATCAAACATGCCCCAAAGGGTAAAGCACCAGGTACTGACAGGTTCATGACACTATATTACAAAAAATTTGCTTCAATTCTAGCTCCCCCTTTGACGCAATACTTTAATGCCATACAAAGAGGTGGCCCAATAGACTTGGATTCTAACAGAGCATTTATTACTCTGATCCCCAAACCTCACAAGTATCATAGTGATGTAGGCAACTACCTCCCAATATCTCTAATTAACATTGATTTGAAATTGTTCACAAAAATTCTTGCAAACAGATTGTTGACGTTTTGGCAGACTTCATACACTCAGATCAGATGGGCTTTTTGCCACATAGACAAGGCAGCAGATCAGGTCCAGGGGGCGATAGACCTCATCTCAATACGGGTGGTAGCCAGGACCAGGATGCTGTTGTCCATTGATATTCGCAAAGCATTTGACTCTCTCTACTGGCCCTTCCTTTTTTGAGTATTGGAAAGGTAGGGGTTTGGCCCTAAGTTTATAGCCTCGCTCCATTTTCTATATTGCTCTACCCATGGCCCAGATAGTAATGCGCAGTCATAGATCCATTTCACATCTTTTCGGGCACTCGCAAGGGATGCACTTTTTCTCCTCCTGTTCATTATATCCATTAAAACCCTAGCAATGGCTATCCACCAGAATCCTAATATTCAGGGCATAGAGAGTGGAGTCACAAATGCACTCTATTCGCAGACAAACTATTGTTATTCATTACCTCCCCCCATACCACCCTGCCAAATTTGCTGTATCTCTTTGATCGTTTTGGAATCGGAGGCCATGAATGTCAATCTGCCAAACTCGACACTGCAGAGCCTCCAGAACCAATATCCCTTTCTCTGGCAGCGAACATCTCTTTCATATCTAGGAATTCACCTAACTCCCACCATTACCTCACTTTATAAGGCAAATTACCTTACTCTATTTGCTAGGCTTTTGGTGGACATGAAGACATGGTCTGACGCAAGCTTGTCATGGAGGAGGAGAATCGCTTCAGTAAAGATGACAGTCCTACCTAGCTTGTTATACTATTTCAGAACTTTGCTTATCCAGGTCCCCGTTGCTGCAACACCGCTATTTGAATCAAAAATCTTTCAGTTCAATTGGTTAACTAAGGGAAGCAGAAAATCATTCACAATGTATGCCCCCAAGGAAATGGGAGGCTTGAGAGTGCCAGCTTTCAGGAAATACTATGTGAAGGCACAGTTAGCTCAACTTTTCCAACTTCATAGTAAACACTATAGGCCAGACTGGGTGACCTTAGTGGCCCAAGCTTGTTCTCCACTTACAATAGATCTATTACTCTTGACTTCCTTGAGACATTGTAAAGCGATCTGGTGTCCTACGCTCTCCCACTCCATTTGTTTGTGGGACATTGGTTGTAGGAGATGGCCCCTGCGATCTGCTCATGCACCAACAGGTCCTCTCTTTGGCAAGCCCCTTGTTCCCACCAGGTTTACAATCTATAGGCTTTGGCTGGGGGTTAAACGAGGGCCTCTACCGCATAGGGGACTACTTAGACCCCCCATCATACTTTTTGAATAGTCTGGAGATGCCCCCCTCAGAGAAATTCCAATTAAATCAATTGTATCACTTCCTTAAAACATTACAGAAAAATAGCTCAGACCTAGCAAAAAATGCAAATCAATTTTTTACTTTTTTGAAATGCATTTTTCTGGATATTTTTGTTGTTGTTCTGTCTCTCACTGTTAAAATAAACCTACCATTAAAATTATAGACTGATCATTTCTTTGTTAGTGGTTAAACGTACAAAATTAGGGGATCAAATACTTTTTTTCCCTCACTATATCACATACTGATTTCTTTTAATGTATCAAAACCAAAATATGCATCAAGCCTATTAATTCGCCAATATAAATTGAGTAGATATTATAATTATTATTCATAACAATGCAGGACGAATAGATAAAATTAGCTAATAAAGAATGCAAGGTTAAAAAGTTGGAACATTATGGTGGTTGAAGAGTTGTAGAATCCACTCCCTCCCCATGTTGCCGTCCAAACGCTCCACCCCCCCCCCCCCCACCCCACCCCACCAGAATGTAAATGCCAGAAATTTGCCACAAATTAATTTTTAAATGAATCTGAACTTAATTTTAAAAAGCTTCTCTGCTGATTCATTGCAATGGCAGGTGGAACAGAAAATTGTAAAGTTGAAATGGGAAAGAGTGATGTCACTTATATGGCTATATAGTCTTTTTGGCATATATGAATTGCACATGCTTTACAGAAGTTCAATTTCTTTGACAGAATAAACAACTCACATATATAGGATAGTACAGCTGCTTCTTTAGCTTCACCACATGTGAATTTATGATCTACATAAAGTATGCCCTCCATAGGCTACATAGTTACTATGTCAGTAACCTTATTCTTATTCTAGATAACCATTTAACTAGACATGGAATTGGCTGGTGGAGGAGGTCAGATGCATTTCTTTTCACATATTCCCTTAAAGTGACTATGTCCCTTGGTTAAAAAATAAATAAAAAATCTGTCACCTGTCTCACCTCCATTTTTTCTCTTTTGTACTGGCCTGGTTCCCTGCTGTGGGCTATGGTTTCTTCTTTCAACAACTATGGCACTTCAGGACATAGTAAAGGAACAGTATGGCAAAACTGTTTTAGGCCATACCTCTCTTCTAGGTCACACGAGAGTGCACTTATTTTGCTCTCCTGTGACCCAGAATCAGCTGACAGAGGCTAAAGCCAGCTGCTGGGTAATACCACAGAGCCACTTTAGGCTCTGGAAGGATCCTGACCATATTGTCAGAAGTCTCCCAATTGCCTGGTTGACAGTTGGCACTGGCTCTCATCACGTGGCTGAGAGTCGAAGCCAGCTGTGCCTACCCTCTCTCCAGCCCTCCACTCCAGTTGGCGCTGAAGGGGCAGAGCAGAAAGCAGTGACTGATAGTAGGGTTGTTTTTAAATATCCCAAACGTCTTCTTAAGTGTCATAGGGGTCAACAGAAGGAACCAGAAGTTACCAGTGAATGACTGGGGACACAGGCATCCATTGCAGACATGTCTAATGTTAAGATCTAGCAGAACAGGCTCTTGTTTTGCAGGTCCTTTCGCAAGTCCTGGTTTATTGGATTTTTTAACCAAGCAACAGTCCCATTAATATAATATTTATTAAGCAATCTATATTCAGCCCACTGTTAACATGTTCCATGCCAGAAGGTAATTAATTAATGTTTTTTATTTTTCATTCCAGCTTCCATTAATTTCTGTCAGGTGAGTTTACTGCTTAAAGTTATTAAAAGCTGCTCCTGCCTGCAGCATGTGCCAGCAAAAATTTGCTTTGCTTTGTCCACCTCCAATATAACACAATTGAATTCATGTGCACACCAGTCAATCTCAGCAACTGTTTTTCACATACTGTATGTAGAAACAGTCACTCCACCACCTCCTTTAAAGTAGATTCTCTATAATAGAATATGTTTCCACATGTGTGCAAATTCAAAATATGAGTTGTGGCTGGTGAGGCCTTGAATTCAGTTGTGTGATACTTAATTCCTGTGTGTCTGCTATGCCTTGACTTGGAAAATGGAGCAGAAATCAATCTGTTTAAAATCCTGGTTTTAAATCATTTGATTTTTATTATTAGCCAATCATGGTGATAACTGGGAAAATGTATTGGTGAAATAAATGTTCCTGCTTTCTGCAGCAAAATATATTGGGGGAGATTTACTAAAACTGGAGCACTCAGAATCCACAGATGCTCAATAGGGTTTAGGTCTGGAGACATGCTTGGCCAGTCCATCACCTTTACCATCTAGCTTCTAATTTCATTTTTTTCAATTAACCACTTCAGCCCCAGAACAATTTACCCCCTTCCTGCCCAGGCCATTGTTTGTGATACGTCACTGCGTCTCTTTAACTGACAATTGCACGGTCATGCAATGTTGTACCCAAACAAAATTTACATCCCTTTTTTCCCACAAATAGAGCTTTCTTTTTGTGGTATTTTATCACCTCTGCAGTTTTTATTTTTTGTGCTGTAAACAAAGGAAGAGTGACAATTTTGAGAAAAACACAATATTTTTTACGTTTTGCTATAATAAATATCCCAATTTAAAGAAAAAACAAAAACATTTTTTTTCATCAGTTTAGGCCAATATGTATCTTCTACATATTTTTGGTAAAAAAATTGCAATAAACATACATTAATTGGTTCATACCTGCAGTGTCAAGCATGTGTGGCGGCAACCAGGTGAGGAGTACAAAGACAAGTGTGTCTTGCCTACAGTCAAGCATGGTAGTAGGAGTGTCATGGTCTTGGGCTGCATGAGTGCTGCCGGCACAGTGGAGCTACAGTTCATTGAGGGAACCATGAATGCCAACATGTACTGTGACATAATGAAGCAGGGCATGATCCCTTCCCTTCAGAGACTGGGCAGCAGGGCAGTATTCCAACATGATAACGACCCCAAACACACTTCCAAGACAACTACTGCCTTGCTAAAGCAGCTGATGGTAAAGGTGATGGACTGGCCAAGCATGTCTCCAGACCTAAACCCTATTGAGCATCTGTGGAGCATCCTCAAATGGACAGTGGAAGAGTGCAAGGTCTCTAACATCCACCAGCTTTGTGATGTCGTCATTGGAGGAGTGGAAGAGGACTCCAATGGCGACCTGTGAAGCTCTGTTGAACTCCATGCCCAAGAGGGTTAAGTCAGTGCTGGGAAATAATGGTGGCCACACAAAATATTGACACTTTGTGCCCAATTTGGACATTTTCACTTAGGGGTGTACTCACTTTGTTGCCAGCAGTTTAGACATTAATGGCTGTGTGTTGAGTTATTTTGAGGGGACAGCAAATTTACTCTGTTATACAAGCTGTGCACTTACTACTTTACATTGTAGCAAAGTGTAATTTCTTCAGTCTTGTCACATGAAAATATATAATAAAATATTTACAAAATGTGAGGGGTTCTCACAAAATTCTCACATGTTAGTCCTTTAATGAATTGGGCTCTTATTAGGGATATGTGCATTTTTCTCATTTAAATGTCCCTGTTTTATATTGATATGTATAAATAAGATTGTTTGATAAACAAATTAAATATATTTAGATTCATTTTAAATAACCTACTAATTAGTTTAATTGTAAATAGCAATAACCTAGTAAAGGCTAATACAATTTTAATGTATAGATACTTAGTTGTTAATTATATTAATTTGATTGGATGAATTCATTAGCTTTCTTAGGTTGATGTTAGATCATAATCACAGCTTATGTGTTATTTCATGTATTCATGTATATGGTTAATTTATTTGATTACTGATTGCACCAGTTATCATTTCTTCAGTTGTGTTAGATTTATTGGCTTAACTTATAAAATGTTTATATATTTGTTGTTAAAAAATGTTATTACTGCATGGTCAATTTGTTAGATTAGGTGAAGTTGTATGGTTAACTGAATAATTTGATTATATTATTTAGTTTGCATATTTTTGTGTAGCTGTGAGTAAAATGTGCCCACAATCATACCTGCAGAGTAAACAATGACTGATTAAAATGTTTCTAAATCTAGAACTTTTTTTTATATTGTAGTTTACCAATCCTTAACCACTTCAGCTCGGAAGATTTGGTTGCTCAATGACCAGGCCATTTTTTGCGATACGGCACTGTGTCGCTTTAACTGACAATTGCACAGTCATGCGATGCTGTACCCAAACAAAATTGATGTCCTTTTTCCCACAAATAGAGCTTTATTTTTGGTGTTGTTTGATCATCTCTGTGGTTTTTATTTTTTGCGCTATAAACAAAAAAGTGCGACAATTTTGAGAAAAAAAAACACAATATTTTGTACCTTTTGCTATAATAAATATCCCCAATTTTTGTTTAAAACCTCATTTTAAAAAACTTGTCTGCTCAGTTTAGGCCAATATGTATTCTTCTACATATTTTTGGTAATAAAAGTTGCAATAAGTGTATATTGATTGGTTTGCACAAAAGTTATAGCGTCTACAAAATAGAGGATAGATTTATGGCATTTTTATTATTATTTTCTTTTTACTAGTAATTGCGGTGATCAGCGATTTTTATCAGGACTGCAACATTATGGCGGACAGATGGGACACTTTTGACACATTTTTGGGACCATTGACATTTATACAGTGATCAGTGCTATAAAAATGCACTGATTACTGTGTAAATGTCACTGGCAGGGAAGGGGTTAACACTAGGGGGGGATCAAGGGATTAACTGTGTTCCCTCATGTGTATTCTAACTGCAGGGGGATGGGACTGACTAGAGGAGATGACAGATCATTGTTCCTAGCTAGAAGGAACACACAATCTGTCTATCCTCTCCTCACAGAACAGGGATTTGTGTGCTTACAAACACACGTCCCTGTTCTGGCTCTCGTTCCCACAATCGCGTGTGGTTGGCAGTCGTGGCGACCGCCGGCCACATGCATCGGCACCCTCACAGTGCAGCCTAAAGGGCTGACGTACAGCTACGATGGTTCACGAGAACGTGCCGACCTGCCATAGTATAATGACGGCGGCTGGTCAGCAAGTGGTTATATGTGGTGATTGCATTTGTTTATTCAGGATTTTCTTTCTTTGCTTTCATCTGGTGATCTTGTCTGAGGCCCCTTTCACACTGGGGCGGTTTGCAGGCGTTATTGCGCTAAGAATAGCGCCTGCAAACTGACCCGAAACAGCTGTTGCTGTGTCTTCAGTGTGAAAGCCCTCGGGCTTTCACACTGAAGCGGTGCGCTTGCAGGACGCTGGAAAATGTCCTGCAAGCCGCATCTTTGGCCCGCTATAGGAGCGGTATATTTACCGCTCCTATAGCGCCCGGTCCCATTGAAAACAATGGGGCAGCGCGCCAAACCCGCCCGCAAACACCGCTGTAGCGGCGGTTTGCGGGGGGTATTGACCCTTTTTCGGCCGCTCGCGGGGGGTAAAACCACCGCTAGCGGCCGAAATGCGCCGCTAAAACGCCGGTAAAGCGGCACTAAATATAGCGCCGCTTTACCGCCAGCGCCCCCACCGCTCCAGTGTGAAAGTAGCCTTAGGGTACCATTACTCACTCAATGTACTAAATAAAATAGAAATAAATGTGATCAACAATTAAATAGGTTAAGTGTATTGAGTAAAAAAATATTGGAAAAAGCAGCAGCTAAAGAAATGTGGGATATACACAATAAACAGAACTATATAATGCAAAAAGCCGCGCTGAATATATTAGTATGAATAAAATATCAAGAAGTGAAAAACAATATTGATCAATAAGTATATGTGCAAAATCAAATGAATGAGAACCACCATTGAAAGTCCAGTGAAGTCTTATGTGGCTAAAAAAATATTATGTATAACAAAATGAAGTCCAAATTAGTGACTGTAAAAAAAATCCACCAGATACACTGTGATCCACTACCACTCTAAAGATGTGCTTACCAGAAGGCAAGCTTGGATAAGCCTGTAAATCAGTGATATCGGGATAGGACCTGGACCATCAGAACTCAGCACCAATCCAAATCTCCACACACAGGATCGACCAAGGACCAGAATTTCTGCAGTGTTTCCCCTTCAGATCAGCCTTAGCATGCGAACTCTTCAGGGATATAAAGCCAGGAATCGCTCAGCAACAGCATGTAATTATATGAAGACAAGGGATGCTCCCATAGTGTGATACCAGATAACAAATTTATTAAACAAGATAAAAAATCCTACTTACACAAAAGAAATGTGCACTAGCAGAAGGTAAAATTAAAGTAAAATACGGCGGCCGGCTAGCAATCCACCCGCTCTCAATGCGGAACGTGATGACGTCAGTGCGTCAGCCTCCTTACGTCTGTTTCGTCTTTTGACATCTTCTGGGGAACGGGCGACGCACTGAATCATCGCAACTTTATAGAAATACAAGAGACACGCCCTAATGTGAACCCTCAATGGCGGATAAACAGAGAACTCCACATTGGACGGTATCATTTAACGAAAACCATAAAATATAAACGTCCTATATGAATATAAAATTAAAAAAGATATATTGTAATCAAACCAAGGAACAATATACTGAATTAAAAAAATATATGGATGAAAAGATGATCCTAAGTCCGACCTGAATGACACTAGGAAGGGGAAATAAATGTCTAGCTCCATCTTGTGGACAAATACCAAATTAAAGGTTCAGATATTATCAACTCCAACATAGGCATCTTAAAAGAGCAGGGACACATATATTAGTCCATATTACATATAGGTCGGCTTACATGAGGGACCAAACCTAAAAAAATATTTAGTTCTAAATTTGGATGATACACCAACATTCAGATGTGGAATATGGAGTCTGATTTGGTACAAAGAAGTACATATATATATATATATATATATATATAAATAAAATGGGAATAACTATATCAGCGTGACCAGAAATACACTCATAGGTTGAAATCCGCCATTAAGGCCTCATACCTTACAAAGAAGTGTATCACAATATTCATCTTATATAGAACCCAAAAAAAACATATATTAAACCAAATGGAGAAAACCTTCAATGACTTCAAATCATTAGGAGGATCATAATAGATGGGTATGATGTTGACCCGACCTCAAGAATTATCGATAAATGCGTTGACGTCAATGTCAACATTCAACCCAAAGGGGGTGTAACTCTTGATCTTATATATCCATGACATCTCCAATCTGGAGATGCCACGGACAAGTGAGCCTCCCCTCCACTGGGGGGTATATTTGTTGATCCCCAAAAAAATAGTTTTTGATGGGTCCTTCTTATGGACTTCCAAATAATGTCTGGACACTGGGTGCTTAGGGAACCCACCCAGAATATTGGTGACATGTTCATTCAATCTCACCTTAAGGGGGCGCTTAGTCCTGCCCACATACTGGAGCCCACATGGGCACTGGAGCAGGTAAACGACCCCCTCAGTCGAGCAAGTAATGAACGGTCTGATCTCAAACTCAACTCTGGTGCTAGTAGAGGGTTCACATCAGGGCGTGTCTGTTGTATTTCTATAAAGTTGCGATGATTCAGTGCGTCGCCCGTTCCCCAGAAGACGTCAATAGACGAAACGGACGTAGGGAGGCTGACGCACTGACGTCATCACGTTCCGCATTGAGAGCGGGTGGATTGCTAGCCGGCCGTCGTATTTTACTTTCATTTTACCTTCTGCTAGTGCACATTTCTTTTGTGTAAGTAGGATTTTTTATCTTGTTTAATACATTTTTTATCTGGTATCACACTATGGGAGCATCCCTTGTCTTCATATAATTACATGCTGTTGCTGAACGATTCCTGGCTTTATATCCCTGGAGAGTTTGCATGCTAAGGCTGATCTGAAGGGGAAATACTGCAGAAATTCTGGTCCTTGGTCGATCATGCATGTGGAGATTTGGATTGGTGCTGAGTTCTGATGGTCCAGGTCCTATCCCGATATCACTGATTTTCAGGCTTATCCAAGCTTGCCTTCTGGTAAGCACATCTTAAGAGTGGTAGTGGATCACGGTGTATCTGGTGGATTTTTTTTACAGTCACTAATTTGGACTTCATTTTGTTATACATAATATTTTTTTAGCCACATAAGACTATACTGGACTTTCAATGGTGGTTCTCATTCATTTGATTTTGCACATATACTTATTGATCAATATTGTTTTTCACTTCTTGATATTTTATTCATACTAATATATTCAGCGCGGCTTTTTGCATTATATAGATGGTTTGGCCCTCACAGAGCCCTGATCTTAACATCGTGGATTATGTCTGGGTTTACATGAAGAGACAGGATTTGAGGCAGCCTACTTATATAGAAGACCCATGGTTAGGTCTCCAAGATGTTTGGAACAACCTGCCTGCCTAGTTCCTTCAACAACTGTGTGCAAGTGTATCTAAAATAATTAAGGGTATCCACACCAAATATTGATTTGTTTTTTTATGTCTCTTCTGTTCATTCACTTTCCATGTTGTTTTATTGATAAAAATAAGCTATTAGCACTTCTATTTCTATTTCTATTGAAAGCATTCTTATTTAACAGCATTTGTTATATATGCATGGTCCAGGCTGGTCCATGATTGCTCTAATGTTCGAGCAAATAAATGATTAGTGCACATTATAGACTAAACTAAACCAGACCACGGACTTCTGTCCCTGCACTCTCTTCTCTTCCTTTTTTTTTTTATTTTTTTATTTTTTTTAGAGAGAGACCACAGTAGAAGCCATAAGGGTTAAGGAGTTCTGCATTTCTGAATTCCACCTGCAAGCTGCATATAAATATACAAAAGTATTAATATGCAATCTTTCTTATTTATCTGACTAATCAAAGATGATTTTTTTAAAGATTTTATATTTTTCAGTCTTGACCATAATTAATAAAAAATGTTTTTATATATATATATATATATATATATATATATATATATATATATATATATATATAGAGAGAGAGAGAGAAACCACAATACGGATTGCTGCACAAAATTATTTTATTTTCTTGAAAAAGACGATTACATCGAATATAGATTCAAATAGGGAGCCAGTTGCAACTGGCAGTAGACGTTTCCGGCTATGTAGATAGCGCCCTTTCTCACAATCTCAAGTCTGCAACTGGTAACCTTCATGACACAGTATATAAAACAAATTCCTTCATTGAATGAAGCTGGAATCAATTAAACCACAATTAGTTCTACTCTTCTTAATTATACAATCAATTATTTCAGATTGTGAGAAAGGGCGCTATCTACATAGCCCAAAACGTCTACTGCCAGTTGCATCTGGCTCCCTATTTGAATTTGAATTTATATTCGATGTAATCGTCTTTTTCAAGAAAAGAAAATAATTTTGTGCAGCAATCCGTGTCGTGGTTTCTACATATCGGCTTGTGGGAAGGACCAGATTGCTAGAACTAACCAGGATCGTTGAGTACATCTTACCATTGAAGTTGTTGGTATATATATATATATATATATATATATATATATATATATATATATATATATATATATACGGTGTGCTTAGAAAGGAACCACCCCTTTAAAATAATCACATTGTGTTGCTTTGCGGCCTGAAATGAAGACAGACACAGTTTGTGTTTTATCCAGCGGTATTTACTCAGTTTTTACATCATTTCACAGATTTTCAATGAGGTTTAAGTCTGGGCTCTGACTAGGCCATGCAAGGACATTCCCCTTTTTTTCCTTCAACCACTGTGTGGTCATTTTTTGCTGTGTGCTTTCTGACTAGGCGATGCAAGGACATTCCCCTTTCTCTCCTTCAACCACTGTGTGGTCATTTTTGCTGTGTGCTTTCGGTCCTTGTCATGTTGGTAGGTAAACCTTCTTCCCATTGACAACTTTCTGACAGAGGGCAGTAGGTGTCAGTATTTTACCCCATCCATTTTTCCACCTCCTACAGTAGGAATGATGTTATTTGGGTGGTGATCTGTATCCGATTTCCACCAGACATATCGTTTGGTGCTAAGGCCAAATAATAACATTTTAGTCTCTTCTGACCATAAAACCTTTTTCCATGTAGCCTCAGAATCTTCAAGGTGCGTTTTGGCAAAGCTCAGTCGAGTCTGCATGTGGCCTTTCTTGAGGAGTGGATTTTTTTCTTGCAACCCTCCCATACAAGCCACATTTGTGTAGAATTGTTGATATTGTTGTGACATGCACACTATGCCCACTCTTTGTCATAAATTCCTGCAACTGATTCAGAGTTGCTGTAGGCCTCTTGGTAGCCTCTCTCACCAGTTTTCTTCCGGCTATTTCATCCAGTTTGGAGTGATGTCCTGATCTAGGAAGGGTCTGTGTTGTGCCAAATACCTTCCACTTCTTAAAAATTAGACTTCAGTGTGCATTAGACTTTCCTGTGTTGTGCCTGTCCACAACTTTATCCTGGAAATCTTTTGACAGTGTATTGTCACACATAGTTGATTGTTTTCTTCAGTTGCACTACCAGGGACTGAAATGCTCCAGGAAAGCTCTTTCTATGCTGAGCTAATCAAAATGACCACAGCTGATTACAGTTGAAAGTCAAATGGCTTTGTGTTACATTGAGAATGAGATTAGCATCACCTGATTGAGGTTACTACTCATTGTTAGGTGGGGGTGATCCTTTTTTTTTGACATGTTGGTGTTATATCTTTCACTTGGATGTTATAAGTTGCACTGAAATACAGCTGGATAATACAAAAACTGTGTGTCTTAATTTCAGGCTGAAAAGCAACAAAAATGTGATTATTTTAAAGGGGGGTGATTCTTTTCATGCCTTTTCTATACCCACTGTATATACAGTATATATAAAACCCTTTACCGAAACAAACTCTTTAACCACTTAAGCCCCGGACCATTTTGCTGGCCAAAGACCAGAGCACTTTTGCGATTCGGCACTGCGTCGCTTTAACTGACAATTGCGCGGTCATGCAACGTGGCTCCCAAACAAAATTTACGTATTTTTTTCCCACAAATAGAGCTTTCTTTTGGTGGTATTTTATCACCTCTGCGGTTTTTATTTTTTGCGCTATAAACAAAAAAAGAGCTAGAATTTAGAAGAAAAACACATTATTTTTTACTTTTTGCTATAATAAATATTCCCAAAAATATATATAAAAAAAAATATTTTCCTCTGTTTAGGCTGATACGTATTCTTCTACATATTTTTGGTAAAAAAAATCTCAATAAGCGTTTATTGATTGGTTTGCGCAAAAGTTATAGCGTCTACAAAATAGGGGTTTGTTTTATAGCCTTTTTATTAATATTTTTTTATATATATATTTTTATCGTGACTGCGACATTATGCAGACACGTCGGACAATTTTGGCGTGATTTTGGGACCATTCACATTTATACAGCGATCTGTGTGATTAAAATTGCATTGGTTACTGTGTAAATGTGACTGGCAGTGAAGGGATTAACACTATGTGGCACCGTAGGGGTTAAGTGTGTCCTGGGGAGTGTTTCTAACTGAAGCGGGGATGGGCTAGCTGTGACACATCATTGATCAGCGCTTCTGATCACAGGGAGAGCTGATCAGTGACACTGTCACCTGGCAGAATGGGAAGATGCCTGTTTTCATTCGCATCTCCCCGTTCTTCCTCTCCGTGAGACGATCACGGGTATCCCCATGGCGATCAAGTCCGCGGGACCTGCGACCCGAGTCACAGAGCTCCCAGCCGGCGCGCACGCGATGGCACTTTGGCAAACTTAAAGGGACGCACAGGTACGCCCATTTGCCTGTCTGTGCCATTCTGCCGACGTACATCGTTGTGCGCTGGTCCGGAACCGGGTAATGTTCTCACTCCATTCTTACGGGTATCATATGACCAATTTTTTGTAGAAACCAGTTAATAAGTATTGTGAGAAAAAAATTAAGAATCAACACAAATAAGAAATTATGGAAAAGTAAGAATATGTCAACAAGTCAGGGAATTGATAGGTTCACATGCAAAGCATACATGGAAAAAGGCCTGTTTGGCAACAGAGAGCTAAATATGTTTGCTTAGGGTATACAATTAGCTTAGGACAGTACATGTACACATTTTTGCATTAAGATCTATAAGTAGCTGCAACATTGGTGCCTCCCATCACACCAGCTGTGATTAAAGAGGAGTTTCCATAAGAAAAAAAAAAATCAGCAGCCCCAAATACTGCAGCTGCTGACTTTTAATAATTGGACACTTACCTGTTCCTTGGTCCAGCGATGCGGGGGAACGAAGCCGGGCACCCATTGCGCATGCGCGAGCAGTGCCGCATGCCATGATTGGCCATGCAGTCATCTGGGACCTGTCACGTGTCCCAGATGACTCACATAAGGGAGGGGCAGAGCTGAGCCCTTCCTGCACCGAGGGGAAGTGATGTCACCAGCCCAGGCATTGAATGAGGCAGACTACGAGGGACCCCCTAGCAACAGGCATTTAGAGGTGAGTTAAAAAAATCCAATTTTTTTCAGATCTATAGAAATCGCACCCAGAAGTCGCCAAAAGTTGTACAGAAACGACTTTTGGGAATCGGTGTGGCGCCACAAATGTGGCATCACACTGATTTGGGTAGTGCAGTTGATGATCATTTGTCATGCGATTTGACATGTCAAGTGGCTGCATTTGATGGCACAGTGGCTGCGTTTGATGGGCACAGTGGTGGCAATTTATGGGTACAGTGGCTGCGTTTGATGGGCACAGTGGTGACAATTTATGGGTACAGTGGCTGTGTTTGATGGTACAGTAGCTGCGTTTGATGGGCACAGTGGTGGCAATTTATGGGTACAGTGGCTGTGTTTGATGGTACAGTGGCTGTGTTTGAGGGCACAGTGGCTGCATTTGAGGGCACAGTGGCTGCATTTGAGGGCACAGTGGCTGCATTTGAGGGCACAGTGGCTGCGTTTGAGGGCACAGTGGCTGCGTTTGGGGGCACAGTGGCTGCGTTTTAGGGCACAGTGGCTGCGTTTTAGGGCACAGTGGCTGCGTTTGATTTTTTTTTTGTTTGCGCCCCATCCCAAAAAAAACTGCAACGCTCTGCAGGCAAAAACAAATTTAAAAAATGGGTGGAGAGACAGAGGGGGGAAGGGAGAGGGGGGGAAGGGAGAGGGGGGAAGGGAGAGAGGGAGATCGGGAGAGAGAGGGAGAGAGGGGGGAGAGAGGGGGAGAGGAGAGAGAGAGGGGAGAGAGAGAGAGAGGGGAGAGAGAGAGAGAGAGGGGGAGAGGAGAGAGAGAGAGAGAGAGGGAGGGAGAGAGGAGAGAGGGAGAGAGAGAGAGAGAGAGAGAGGAGAGAGAGGGAGGGGGAGAGAGGGAGAGAGAGAGACACACACACACCGACTTTAATTCTTGTGATCCACGGGGCGGCCGAATGGAAGGAGAAATTAGCGGTGCTGGTGCCGCATGGGCCGAATCCAACTAGAAAGGCTGTTGGCAGAAAATCCAACCTTTTGTACGCTCCATCGGACAATTGTTGTCCGATTTTCCGCAGACAAATGTTGGATGGCAGGTTTTAAAATTTTTCATGGACAAATGTCTATTCTCGGATTTTCCGAGCGTGTGTACACAAGTCCGTCAGACAAAAGTCCAAAGTACAAACACGCATTCTCAGAAGTAAGGACGAGCCAAAAGCGGTCGGCCTTGTAAACTAGTGTTGGTAATGGAGAACTAAGATTCGTGACGTGGCAAATTATGAAATCTTGAAATGCAGCTTACATTCTCTTCTTCTTTGATGGGATAATAATGAAGCTACTTTGCTGGTGTTACTGATGGAGTTCTGCCAAATGTATTTTAAAAAGCTTTTATTTTCTAGGAGTTCCTGCAGCAAAGGCATATGACATAATTGGTCACACTTAATAAAGCAACCAATTTTTGGTCCAAGAAATCCTCTTCCTCCTGTTCCTGGACTGGACTTGGGTCAAAGCAATAACTCCAAGGCCAATAATAAATAACACGTTATGTCCTTCGATTCTGCAACATGTCTGGTTGACGAACGGCCGTTCAGAAAAGAACTGAAAAGCAGGTAATGAAAAGCGCAAAATGAAAAGCGCAAAATGAAAAGCGCGAAGCAACACACACCAAACTTCTACGCATAATTAGCAGAAGGAGCCTAAAGGGTGGCGCCTGACAATTGAACTTCCTCTTTATCGGCTCGTAGTACATTTAGTACGTTACTACGTTTGTGTTTGTTGGCTGACAATTGTGTACCATTTGTATGCAAGCCAAAATCCAGGCACACGCCCTTCGGACAAAAGTCGGATGCTTTGTCTGCGGAAAATCTGATCGTGTGTATGAGGCTTTAGTGAAAGTGAAAACAATACTTACATTTGTCATTCTGAAGTTTATAGGAGCAGCTGCTCCACTCTGGCAAGATGATTCTGGAAATTTCAAGCAATGCTCGTTTTTTTTATTGACGCGCGCTTGAGCACGAAATGCATCAAAATTGAGGCTTGACACGCATGATACAGGAGCTCTCTACTTCCACCAACAGCTGAGACGCACGCTGCGCTTCTTGAATCACAAATCAAGTGATGGACCAGCCTCTGCCTTTTCCCCAAGCTGCACTGCAATCTGCTGTATCTTACAGATGATATGTAAGTGCTTTTAAGGAATTAAAGACATTACTACACTATCTATGCCTTTCTGTGGCTCGTTTATGGTGGAGCCCCATTTTTACAGATTATATGAAGGGAAGCTGTGGATATATATCCAAGAATATAATTGATTGAGGATTTCACTATTTATGCCATCCATGATTGGATTGATGTCTGGCTAACTTGGGAAACAGTTGTATAGAGCTGTCTGTGGCTTGGAAGATTTCAGCCATGGTGCCTGGTGGTCACTTTGTGGCCAAAGATATCTGGTGAGCACATTTATATGACACTTTATTTCAAGATTTGAAGCACATTGCACTTTAGGAGACATGGTGTTGGAATTTATTTAGAAGACCCAAATGATCACATAGTTATATTTGTAATTTAAATCTTTTGGACTTTTGTTGCCACATGATTTTTGATTCACTTGCTGATTTTACATTTTACTAAGTTTTATATGGTATCATTCTATGGTTCACTGTTTATCACTATTTTAGTCTTTATATTTCGGATCCCTGATGTCATATATATATTGAGTCTCTCTCTGACAAGTTGGTTTCTTTGGACTTTGCAGATACTTTGGCCATGGCTGCACACTTCAGAATAGGAAACAGACAGCAAAGTTGCTCAGATGACCTGGGGGAGGGAGGAGGTGTAGGAGGAGGGGAAGAGCATTCCTGTTCAGAACAGAACACATCTGTGAATCAGATGTGTTCCCATTGAAGATTAGGTGCCTGCAATTCGCACCGCACTGCCTAGAAAATGCACACGATCTTTGTGAAATGAGGAGTGCGGATGCAACGAACATATGTGAACCACACCCATTCAAAATAACATGTTTTCAAATGTTCTACGAATTGAATGCTGCATGTAAGCTGCATCCAATTCGCAATAGTGTGAACCCAGACTTAAGGGATCAGAGATCAAACATCCCTTTTCTTCTCCCTTTAAATCAAATGCGTTGAGGGCTGTAAATCACTAAAAAGTCAATCCCATGAGTAAGAGAAATACTACTTTCCAACTAGTAGCTTGAGAGCCAAACATCTCTCTTTGTAATTGCTCTATTTTGACATTCCTGTCTAGGGAATATCTATTACATTCTATGCATCTCATAATCATGCAGCGAAACAGACACTATCTGATTTATGCCATTTCATTAAGCTGTTTAACACTATTTTTAACAAAGGAAATTTGAATAATATCTTTTCATACTTAGTGTGGTTTAGAACCAATTTTACTGTATTTAAATGTTAATCATTAAATATATGAGGTTGATATATAACTAGACCCTTCTTAAAAAAAAACACTATAATATAGTATGCCTCATCTGTCAATACATGAATGTCAGAAATACAGTGCTGATATCATATAAATTCTCTCCTATAACAAACTTCTTTACAATGCTTAGAAAGAATAATGGATCTTTTTTGTAAAATGTCACAGATTAAATTTCGGGATTCACCTTTTGCCTTCAGTAATGCACTTATAATTTATATTTAAACTTTTATGGCATGTGTAACCTTAAAACACTAGTCTTTATCCTGTATATTAAATTATTAATTTTTAAAAAAATATATATTTTTCAGATTTTTCCTGTTGAATAAACTAAATTTAAGTAAAAGAATAATACTGATTGCTGAATTCTCCAAGGAAAATAGGTAATGTATCATTGCAGGATATTGCCTACATCAAACATTTCTGGTGGTGTTATTTATAAATATTAATAGCCAGTTATATTCCGGGCAATTATATATGTATCCAGGATTTGTTTTTTAATACTGAGTTGGCTAGAACTAGTTCTTGAGGGAGTCTAATCCACATTTTTACAGCTCTTACTGTGAAAAAGCCTTTTTAAATGAGGAGGTTAAATCTAATTTTCTCCTTAACCACTTCAATACAGGGCTTTTAAACACCCTTCCTTACCAGAGCACTTTTTGCGATTCGGCACTGCATCGCTTTAACTAACAATTGCGCGGTCGTGCGACGTTACACCCAAACAAAATTGACGTCCTTTTTTTCCCACAAATAGAGCTTTCTTTTGGTGGTATTTGATCGCCCCTGCGGTTTTTATTTTTTGCGCTATAAACAAAAAAGAAGAGCGACAATTTTGAAAAAAAAACACAATATTTTTTACTTTTTGCTATAATAAATATCCCATTTTTTTTAAAAAATATTTTTTTTTTCCTCAGTTTAGGCCGATACGTATTCTTCTACATATTTTTGGTAAAAAAAATCGCAATAAGCGTATATTGATCGGTTTGCGCAAAAGTTATAGCGTCTACAAAATAGGGGATAGATTTATTGAATTTTTTTTTATTTTTTTACTAGTAATGGCGGCGATCTGCGATTTTTTTTTTTCGTGACTGCGACATTGCGGCGGACACTTCGGACACTTTTGACACATTTTTGGAACCATTCACATTTACACAGCGGTCGTTGCTATAAAATTGCAATGATTACTGTGTAAATGTGACTGGCAGGGAAGGGGTTAACACTAGAGGGCGCTGCAGGGGTTAATGTGTTCCCTAATAGAAGTGATTCTAACTGTAGGGGGAGGGAACTCAAGGGGAGGAGACCGATCATGTGTTCCTCCGTACTAGGATCACATGATCGGTCTCCTCCCCGCTGACAGGACGTGGAGCTGTGTGTTTACACACACAGCTCCACGGTCCCGCCCGGTCCCGTTGTTTTAATGGGCAATCGCGGGTGCCCGGCGGACATCGCGGCCGCCGGGCACTCGCACCGGGTCCCGAGCGATGCCGCGTGCGCGCGTGCGCGCCCCCCAGGCGGCCGGGAATCCGAGGACGTCATATGACGCCCACCCAGGATGGTAGATCCACCTTGTGGGCGTCATATGACAATACAGCGGTATTGAAGTGGTTAAACCAAATAACTTTGCACCAACTTGTATGGATTTACACATGCTGATCATATCAAATGGGCGAAAGTCTTTAGGATATATTGGCTATGGCCAATAATCTTACTGCACACTTATTTTAGAGCCTACATATCAAACAACTTTCTAGTGACATCTCAAAGACAGTATGACCTTCTCTCATATGGAAAAAAATTGCAACCTCCCCACCTGGTGTAATTCTGCATTTTACATTGTCTAGAACAGGGATCCTCAAACTACGGCTCTCCAGCTGTTGCAGAACTACACATCCCATGAGGCATTGTAAAACTCTGACATTCACAGACATGACTAGGCATGGGAATTGTAGTTCCTGAACAACTGGAGGGCCATAGTTTGAAGACCCCTGGTCTAGAACCTGCAACAGCAGAGCAAAGTGGTCAGTCAAGTCTTCAAGAAGCAGACTTTCTTCAAAAATTAGGCATAAAAAAATCTTTATTTCTGCATCTCATTCCTAATATCACAGATGATGTCACCCATCCTCACTAACCAATATCAGTAACATCACAAATGGTGGTTAAGAAGAAAAAATAAGAGACTTCACCATCCACAGCCATCAATATTACCACTGCCAACTTTGTTTCCTATGACATTATAATATGCTGCTTACTATCGCCTATGATTTATCCTTATCCAGGCACTTTATCAAGTACAAAAAGGATGTAAAATGATGGTAGACTCAAAATGAACCTTAGTTAACATATTCAGAAAAAAACTAAAAATCCCCCAAAAAACCTTAAAACTCCATATGCAATTTCATTATTGTTGTAATTTAAAGTTGTATAAAGCTTTTACTTTTAAAAAGTGACATTTTTTTTAGATGATTCTTGTAATAGGTCATATCTATCTTAAAAAGGGAAAAATAAACTGAGGTGCCTGAACTTCTGAAATTGCCAGTCTATCTTCAGCAATAACAAGAGCCTCTGCTTTTGAAGTTATTTAAAGAATCAATTTTCTAACCATTGGAGTTTGCAAAAGATTTAGATAGCTATCCACACATGCAATGAAAAATACTTTCACCCCATCCATCTTTTTGGAAATTACATACAATTTAATTAACTTTGCTATTATTGGGAAAAAAATATACAGCTAAAATGTGTGCAGCCAAGCTATGCAGGGAAAAGTACAAAATACATTTCTTGCCAGCTTTCTAGAATAGTGAACAGATGTGCCCAGCTACACCATGTTGTTTAAAGGTCTGACCATTAAAGGTGATGGGATCTTGGACATTAAAAGAAGATTTAAGAATATAAATGTAGGTTAAACAACATAGGAGTCCATGGAGTAAGTATGTTTTTTTTTCTATTTTGAGACAGTCATACAGTGGCTTGAAAAAGTATTCATACCCCTTGACATTTTCCACATTTTGTCACGTTACAACTAAAAACAGCAATGTACTTTATTGGGATTTTGTGTGATAGACCAACACAAAGTGACACGTACTTGTTAAGTGGGAGAAAAATGATAAATGGTTTTCAAAATGTTTTACAAATAAATATGTGAAAAGTGTGGCATGCATTTGTATTCAGCCCCCTTTACTCTGATACCCCTAACTAAAATCTAGTGGAACCAATTGCCTTCAGAAGTCACCTAATTAGTATTCAGCCCCCCTAAGTGAATACTTTGTAGAACCACCTTTTGCTGCAATTACAGCTGCAAGTCTTTTTGGGTATGTCTCTACCAGCTTTGCACATCTAGAGAGTGACATTTTACCCATTCTTCTTTGCAAAATAGCTCAAGCTCTGTCAGATTGGATGGGGAGCGTCCGTGAAGAGCAATTTTCAAGTCTTGCCACATATTCTCAATTGGATTTAGGTCTGGACTTTGACTGGGCTATTCTAACACATGAATATGCTTTGATCTAAACTATTCCATTGTAGCTCTGGCTGTATGTTTAGGATTGTTGTCTTGCTGGAAGGTAAGCACCCCAGTCTCAAGTCTTTTGCAGACTCTAACAGGTTTTCTTCTAAGATTGCCCTGTATTTGGCTCAATTTTTTCATCAACTTTGACCAGCTTCCTAGTCCCTGCATCCCCATAACATGATGCTGCCATCATCATGTTTCACAGTGGGGATGATGTGTTCAGGGTGATGTGCAGTGTTAGTTTTCAGCCAAAAATAACGTTTTGCTTTTAGACCAAAAAGTTAAATTTTGGTCTCATCTGACCAGAGCACTTTCTTCCACATGTTTGCTGTTTCCCCATATGGCTTCTCGCAAACTGCAAACGTGACTTCTTATCGCTTTTTTTCAACAATGGTGCTCTTCTTGCCACTCTTCCATAAAGGCCAGATTTGTGGAGTGCAGGACTAATATTTGTCCTGTGGACAGATTCTCCCACCTGAGCTGTGGATCTCTGGAACTCCTCAAGAGTTACCATGGGCCTCTTGACTGCTTCTCTGATTAATGTTCTCCTTGCCCAGCCTATCAGTTTAGGTGAACGGCAATGCCTTGGTAGGTTTGCAGTTGTGTCATACTCTTTCCATTTTCGGATGATGGATTGAACAGTGCTCTGTGAGATGTTCAAATCTTGGGATATTTTATAGAATCTAACCCTGCTTTAAACTTCTCCACATCCTTATCCCTGCGTGCTAGTGTTGCGGGCACTATGTGCGGCCAGTAGGCCACATCCTCTTTCCCACAACTTTGTGGGATGGTTATGCGGCTTTTGTGGGGTCCAGGCTGGGCTCACTCCTCTAGCTATCGCCCCTGGCCTGCCGCTGACATCCAGCCTTAGGTACTGTATTTTCTGGCGTATAAGACTACCTTTTACACCGAAATTACACAGCCAAAAAGCGGGGGTCGTCTTATACGCCGGGTGATGAAACCGCCAGATGGATATCAGTCCGCCGGGCGCACTGGAAAATTGTAATATGTATACAGTATGCGCCGTTCAGCCAATCCGGGAGGGCGATGCACTCTGATAAATACAGAGGCTGCTAAGATTGCTCAGATTGGGTAACAACCTCTGCCAATCCGAGCAGACTACATGAGTCATAGCGGCGCGGGCTGATGTCACAGCCTCTGCCAATCCGAGCAGGCTTTGTATCCATCAACAGATTAGTAAATTACAATGCCTGCCGTGATTGGCTCAGCGGTGCACACTGTATTCTGAAGTGTACCTGGCGCTACTGTACTAACACAGCATCATGTACTTGGTGCTCTACATATTAACAAAGCATCCTGTACTGCACATCCAGCTCTCCCCTAAAATACAGGTATGATTTATGGTGCTTTGGAGGAGAGGATTCATTGTTGCTGCCTACCAATTGTGGGATCTCTGGGACTTGTAGTTCACCAGTTTCCTTTTTCTGATGTTAAGTCTTGTTTTTTTTTTTGTGCTCTACATATTAACAAAGCATCCTGTACTGCACATCCAGCTCTCCCCTAAAATACAGGTATGATTTATGAGACCTGCTTTGGAGGAGAGGATTCATTGTTGCTGCCTACCAATTGTGGGATCTCTGGGACTTGTAGTTCACCAGTTTCCTTTTTCTGATGTTTTTTTGTAAATGGTGTTGCCTCGGAAGGGGGTAGTCTTATATGGCGAGTATAGCCCCAAACCTAAATTTTCACTGGAAAAATAGGGGATCGTCTTATACACCCAGTCGTCCTATACGCCGGCAAATACGGTAGTTTTCATTCTGTAAATGGTGTTGCCTCGGAAGGGGGTAGTCTTATATGGCGAGTATAGCCCCAAACCTAAATTTTCACTGGAAAAATAGGGGATCGTCTTATACACCCAGTCGTCCTATACGCCGGCAAATACGGTAGTTTTCATTCTGGCCTAAGCAATGCATACACTTGTTGCATTGCATGGCCCCAAGGTGTCACTGGGAGGAGCCCTTAGTCCTTTATTCCCTGTTTTGTTTTAAAATAAATACGTTTAAGACTGCACAATCACGTTACTGAGGAGGGCTTGTCAAATACAGTCATGTAAATCTATTATGGCCAAGCAATGCATTCCTAACATACAATTATGCATAAGCAACTTTTATACTATGTTGTTCTCCCCTGGACCAACATACTTGCTGTATACATTGAATATGGAATGTGGGTGACCTTCGCGTGTTAGACTGCGATAGTGCCAGCCTAAAAGTGCTACGTTGTTAGAAAAATTTCTTAAAACAGCAGCATAAATCCAATGGTTGAACACAAAATACCACAATTGACATCTCAAATAAATTAATGATTTTGCGCTAATATGCCACAAACACTAAAAACAATATAGAACCATAAATATACTACACAGTATGTGTAAAAAATTATATACTAACACAGTGTACAAAACTGAATATATATAGTGGACCACGTGCTAATATAAAGTTAATAAAACATAAATATTCCATTTTATATATTTTATATAATATATATATATATATTTATATACACTGGGACATCTCAAAGCAAAAACAAAAACAAAAATGCTTGGTCACGCTCTCTGATGGCCACTAAACTGGGGAAAGCCGCACATCCCTTAGTCCTTTATTCCCACTGGGACACTCGCCCGCTTGGTCACGCTCTCTGATGGCCACTAATGGGGGCCGCACATGCGTGGCCGGGTGGCGATGCATGCGCAACCTGTCACGGCCAAGTCAGGTGATGCGGAAGTCTCGTACTGCACACCTGACAGGGGCATGTATATAAGGCACTAGCTGCAGCCTTACATTATGGCAACTACCTCCATTTTTGGATCCCCATATCCAGACAAACTTTTACTCTATAATACAACCTTATTAGGTATGTACTTATTGTACTTAGGGGCTGGTGGTATTATTAGGATTATTTGGATTGACTTACCGTAGACATTCCTATTTTTACAGATGGTGTGGATCTGACCTTCTTTGTGCTGTTTGTGCTTTAAGTTTTAGCGATATGCTTATAAAGACTTCCATATGATGCAAATTTCCCTGGATTTAGTATTTTTCCAGCTCTATTAAAACTGGTATTACTTTCATTAACTGAGTATAGCTATCAGGTGAGACTATATTCTATTGGATACACACTGTGAGTTTGTTATTTTCCTAACCTCCCAATAACCACCCCTTTCCTTTTTTAATTCCTTTCTTCCCCCCTTTCCCCTCCATCAACCCTCCATTTTTTTTCACGAAAAATGTAAAGCTTATTTTATTGTTACATTATAGTTTAGTCATACATGTCTATCATGACATGTTTTTGACCAATATTGGAAAGGTTTAGCTGCCACTGTAGTAACACTGCAGTATCTTAATATTTAAAAAAAAAAAAAATTCTATGTATTAATTGTTAATAAAAATGTAATGTTTATTTCTTAGTCAATTTTTTCACTTACACTATTTGACAAATTGATGTTTAAGACGTGGCACTGCGCTACCACAAGCTCCCACAGTACCATCCTGTGTTGGTGCTTTTATAACTTATGCATACGATCGGACTTTCCGCCAACAAAACCGTGAATTTTTGTTCAAAGGATGTTGGCTCAAACTTGTCTTGCATACACACAGTCACACAAATGTTGGCCAACACGTATGACGAGCAGATAAAAAGGAAGTTCAATAGCCAGTGCACCACCCTTTGGGCTCCTTCTGCTAATCTCATGTTTATCTAATTTAAGTAGAAGTTTGGTGAGAGACGATTCGTGCTTTTCAGCCTCGTGCTTTTCAGTTTGTTTCTGCTTTTCAGTTTGTGCTTGTCGGTTCGTATCTGTTCTTCAGTGCGTGTTGTCAGTACATTCCTGTCTTTCAGTGCGTTCTAGTTATAGTTCGCTTCTGATTTTCAGTGTGTTCCTGTCCGCTCGTTTCTGATTTTTAGCTCGTTCTTGTCCGCTCGTTTCTGATTTTCAGTGCATTCTGTCAGTTCGTTCTGAGCAGCCGTTCGTTTTCTAGCCATGTTGCATTTATGTACTCATAGTAGAGTTCGTTCTGTTGTTGACCCAAGATCAGTCCATGAACAGGGGGAGGAGGAGTTCTTGGACCAAGAATTGGTTGCTTAATTGTGACCAATTCTCTCATATGCCTTTGTTGTGGGAGCTCCAGGAGAATAACCCTGATGATTTCAGGAATTATCTCCCGATGACGGACCCCGTCTTTCACCGTCTGTTGGCTTTGCTGTCCCCTTATATTACGAAGCAGGACACCTGCATGCGGCAAGCCATCACTTCCAAACAAAGGCTCGTCGCCACCTTGCGGTACTTGGCGACAGGGAATCATTATTCCAGAGACCTCTTTTGCCATCATTCAGGTCCTGCAGAAGGACTATAGTAAGGTCATTTTTATCCTTTAACATCACATTCTATGTATTTAATGTTTGCTAATGTATTGTATTTATTTCATCATTCCATAATTACCATGATTGTAATATGCTGTGAATATCCTCTTTGTCATCATGCATGCTGTAAGCTTTTACTGCTACTTTTTTGTCCTTCATGCATATTTGCCTTCACTAACCTCCCCAGCATGCTATCCTGGGCCCATACACACCTAGCCTAGTCACTTAACAATGTATTTTGTCAGCTCCATTGTAGTGCTTACCCTAAACACCCCCTAAAATGTGTCCAAATGTTATTGTTGTCCTTAAATTTAGGGTGCAAGAGGCTTTTTTGGGGCCCAAAACTCATTTAGAACTCTCCCTCCCCAACTGCTAAGTCAACCAATACCAATACTCTATCTGCTGACTTTTCCAAACCCATACACACTATACCTACCTCTTTTGTGGTCATATTTCTGGATGAATTCACCAAAGCATGTAGTGCAAGTGCCTGCCTGAATACTTTCAAATGTTACTGTTTAAAGTTTTCATCTCCTATTATCTTGATCGGTAATTGCACAATGTAAAAATGTGCTTCAATTTGGACAATTTGGACGGGCTGGCCAAAGTAACACACATTATTTATGCATTCAACTCTCAATGAAGCGGAGAGGGTTACCTGTCCAAAACATCACCCCCCCACCATAACATTTTTACAATGGGCAATCAGAGGGGGTGAGGAATCTGATAAGTAGACCTTATACTTTTGTCTTTAAATACTAATTTCAATAAATGTATACTTATGTTGGCCAAGAATGTTTGTGTCTAATCTGCTTGCAATGGTATGTGCTAATTTTTTTGTTTGACTCCACAGTTTCCTTCCAACCCACAGGAATGGCAGACTGTGAACTCCCAATTTGACCAGCAGTGGGACTTTCCCAACTGCGGTGGTGTGATAGATGGGAAGCACGTCCAGATCGTCCCACCCCCAACTCGGGGTCATACTACTTTAATTACAAGGGGTACAGTAGTATTGTGATGTTGGCGGTGGTGACGGCGAATTAGTTCTTATATCTGGATGTCGGGAAGAATGGCCATATGTCAGATGGTGGAGTGGTCACACAGGTGTCTCCAGAATGGCAGATTGGGATTGCCACCTCCAGTGGATAATGTGGCGGGCCTCCAGTTTGTTTTTGTGGCAGATGAGGCCTTTGAGCTGGGGGACCATCTGATGAGGCTGTTCCCCATGAGGATCCTGACCCCGGAGCAGAGGGTTATTAATTACCGGAATCAATATGGCCAAATACAAACTCAACCATATCATTATGAGCTGCTGTATTCTTCATAATTTTCTTTCGGCTGAGTTCAGATGGACTTTCCGAATGAACGGACCTGGCCACACACAATTACACCAAAGTCCAACGTATTCGAACGTGATGACGTACGACCGGACTAGAATAAGGAAGTTCATAGCCATTAGCCAATAGCTGCCCTAGTGTCGGTTTTTGTCCGTCGGACTAGCATACAGACGAGTGGATTTTCCGACCAGACTCGAGTCCATCAGAAAAATTTGAAACATGTTCTATTTCTAAAGTCCATCAGATTATTGGACAGTAAAGGATGGAGCCCACACACGATCGAATTGTCCGACGGATTCGTTCCGTCAGACCTTTGCTGTCGAAAAGTCCGCTCGTGTGTACGCGGCATAAGTGTGTACAGGACAACGAAAGACATAATGAAACTACATCATCAATGCACTTCTTTTGCAGATAAAGAACACAAGGTGAAAGTAGAAAGGTTTACTATGAATAAGCCCAAAAACAGAAAAGGAAAAAAAAAAAACAGAGTTGAAACCACAGCAGTTTGCTATAAAAATGTACAGTGCTCAGTGCAAGCTTGGAAAGACCGAAGATATTACCATACACCTGAAATCAAAAAGGTTGTGAACACAAATCTAACCATAGGAGGACAGACTGATGATGTACACAGTCCAAGCCAATTGACTGGCTCTCCTACATAGACTCACAGAGTATCCATTATATACATTATTAATGCATTAATAAAATGAATACACACAAACACAGTATAAGATTTTTTTAAAACAAGCAAAAAGAAAAGAAAAACACATGAATCACAACACTAGAAAATGGCAGTTATGAACATTACCAACCAATAGAAAAGGGAAAGTAGTCAAGTCCCAAAGAGATTCTGGGTAAACTTTTGAAGCAGTATTGTCTATCTAGCCTTTCCAGTGTTTGAAACTTGGGATAATTATCCATATGTCTGGCGGGAGCAGGTTTATTATTCCAGATGGTTTATAAACTCCTCTTTTTTAAACTCCTATTGTTCCAGTTTGGTTATGAACTATTTTTGGGCAGGGACCAAGGGAAAATCGTTCTGCGCATTGTGCTTCAGGAACAAACAATTTGCTCTGAAACTCTATAAAATATTAAGTCACAGCAAGAAAAAGGGCAGTGACTTAAAGTGTTTCTAAAACTTAAAAATTCTTTACCCTAATGGATTCCTTGCATTAAGGTACAACATGTTTCAGTTAAAGTATTACCCCCTCTAAAACGTATCTCACTCCATCCAGCACTGTGCCCATCTGCAGCAGCTCTCTCCTTTCTCCCTACTTTTACAGGCTTTGCTTAGGCATCCGTTGGTTCCTGCTGCTGTCAGTCATATCCTGTGATGAAGGAGCAGGGTGCAGGGCTGAGCCACATTGTCTGCCTCAATGGAGGGACCCAAGAAGAAGAGTATAAACCTGTTTGTTTTAAAAAAAAAATACATTTAAGACTTTACAATCACTTTACTGAGAAGAGGGCTTCAAGTCAAAATAATTCATGTAAACCCTTACTCTAGCAAATCAAAGCAAGCATTCCTAACAAAAAATTATGCAAAGCTGCAACATATACTTTTTAAGAAATATGCATTTCCTATTTTGTTCTTGGGCCCCTGGACCAAATAACTTGCTGTATACATTGAATATGGATGTGGGTGACCTTCGCGCTGTTAGTAAACTAGATCTTTAACACAAACCCAATATATATAATAAAACATGTAAAAATATATAAAAAGTGTACCAATAAATAGCTGCTAAGTACCAGCTAAAGGTGCTACGTGTAGAAAAAAATTCTTAAAAAGCAGCAAAATCCAATGGTGAACACAAATACCACAAATGATATCAAATAAAATAATGATTTCGCGCTAATATGCACCAAACATTAAAAACAATATATAAGTATAATATCACAGTGTAAAATTGTGAATATAATAACACAGTGTAAAAAATTGATATTAAAAAAATATAGAATTAATAAAACATCAAATATCATATATATACACAGTGAATTAATGGTGAATAAAATAAAGTGCTCCGTGTGCTAATGACTACAAAGAAAATTGTGTCAAAGAGAGCATGAGAGATATAGCTGCTCTTAGTAAGTCCCAATCAATATATAAGAGATAGGATAAGTAACTGTACTGTAGCATAAATAACTTCAGTAATACAGTCCAGATGGTGTATGGTTATAACCATTAACCAAAAAAGTCTCTAGATATAAAATAAATGGCAATAGTGGAAAAACTTCGATCTCCAAAGTGGGGGATGGTGAATGTGTGAGGGCCTGATCCTTAAACATGCTCTCTAGCCTCTCACCTGTAAGAAAACATTCATGGGCATCCAAAGGCCACAAGGGTACACTCCAATTCCGCTGTATCTCTCCACCAACTCAACTCTCCTAGCATGGATGCCTTTAATGGGGATGTTTCACCAGCTTCGTATATCCAAAATGGCGGCCGCGATCCCGCAGTAAAACTCGCCAAAACAGGGAGGGGGTGAAGTAGAACAAAAGAAGCCCAATAGTGAAGTACGTCTCAAACAACCACTTTAATAACAAAAATTAAAACTTCTTACATCAAAAAACGCGGTGTAACAGCATAGAATGGCAATCTGGACTTTTATTTAATATATTAAAGTTTTATATATATGCTCAATTTGCACTATGACCCACACTCAGTCTGGGGCATAGATTAGATATTTGTGAGTTATAATATATTATATAGCCTTGTCTCACCTATAGATAGGGGTGCAACGGATCAAAAAACTCACGGATCAGATCGATCCTCGGATCAGAGTCACGGATCGGATCATTTTTCGGATCAGCAAATAATAATTGAATTAGCAAAAACCTGTGAAAATTCCACCACTATATAGTCCCCACTGTAATATCCACGCCATCTCCCCCACTGTAATATCCACGTAATCTCCCCACTGTAATATCCACGCCATCTCCCCACTGTAATATCCACGCCATCTCCCCACTGTAATATCCACGCCATCTCCCGACTGTAATATCCATGCCATCTCCCTACTGTAATATTGGCAGGGTGGAATGCGGAGTATTGGCAGGGTGCAATGCGGAGTATTGGCAGGGTGGAATGCAGAGTATTGGCAGGGTGGAATGCAGAGTATTGGCAGGGTGGAATGCACAGTATGTTTACAAGTGATCGCTCCGTCATTTGACAGAGCGATCACATTGTAAACGGCCGGCGGGTGTACCAAGATGGCCGCCACTCCGGAGCTTGGCCGAAGCCGCGGCCTTTCCTAAGGCCGCCGGGTGTACCAAGATGGCCGCCGCTCCGGAGCTAGGCCGAAGCCGCGGCCTTTCCTAAGGCTGAGGCCGCGGAGCGCTCCGCGGATCGCGGGGTGTGCCGATCCGAACAGGGTGATCCCGTTCGGATCACGGATCGGCGACGATCCGTTGCACCCCTACCTGTAGATATGGCAATATTGTAGCATATGGATTTGATCTGTAACACTTAGTATGGCAGTCAGTTAACTGTCAGCAGGGAATGTTTTAATGGCTTTTAGATCTAAACAAAAATGGCAGCCAATAACTAAGACAACGGGCCACCAAAAAATGGCTGCAGGGGTATTGTTGTTTCTTCGTTATTTCTTCCTTTTGCCATAAACACATCACAATTTTAATTATTGAGTTTGCAAAATATGTGTCTATATATTATATATAATAAGCTTCATTGTTATGCATTGTTGAGCATGTGACGCAACGTGTAGGGAGTGGCCGGACAACGATACCGGAAGTACTGTGAGACTGGCGCCAGATCTCCATTTTATGCTGTTACACCGCGTTTTTTGATGTAAGAAGTTTTATTTTTTGCTATTAAAGTGGTTGTTTGAGACGTACTTCACTATTGGGCTTCTTTTGTTCTACGTCACCCCCTCCCTGTTTTGGCGAGTTTTACTGCGGGATTGCGGCCGCCATTTTAGATATAGGAAGCTGGTGAAAAATCCCCATTAAAGGCATCCATACTAGGAGAGTTGAGTTGGTGGAGAGATACAGCAGAATTGGAGTGTACCCTTGTGCCCTTTGGATGCCCTTGAATGTTTTCTTACAGGTGAGAGGCTAGAGAGCACGTTTAAGGATCAGGCCCTCACACATTCACCATCCCCCACTTTGGAGATCAAAGTTTTTCCACTATTGCCATTTCTTTTTATATCTAGAGACTTTTTTGGTTAATGGTTATAACCATACACCATCTGGACTGTATTACTGAAGTTATTTATGCTACAGTACAGTTACTTATTCTATCTCTCATATATTGATTGGGACTTACTAAGAGCAGCTATATCTCTCATGCTCTCTTTGACACAATTTTCTTTGTAGTCATTAGCACACGGAGCACTTTATTTTATTCACCATTAATTCACTGTGTATATATATGATATTTGATGTTTTATTCTATATTTATTTAGCACGTGGTGCACTATATAAATTTTTTACACTGTGTTATTATATTCACAATTTTACACTGTGATATTATACTTATATATTGTTTTTAGTGTTTGGTGCATATTAGCGCGAAATCATTATTTTAGTTTCTGTATACATTGCTTTATATTATGCAGAAGGCACCTACATGGTCAAAGCAACCCACTAGCTCACTTCTCCAGCACAGTTCCTTATTGACCTAACAAGCGCTGGCAGGGGTTTCACTGCCTCTCCCTGCTCAGCTTTATCCCATTCCTCTGGCTTCATTTTTAAAGGTGAAGAAGGGGAGGGTGAACAGCGACATATTATTCTGCCTTGCTCAGTGCTGCTAAGATTACATACTGTAGTTGACTGGATCCTGTCAGTAATTAATAAGGCAGCAAAATAGAAATGTACCTGTCTGCTTAATATTCCCTAACTCTCTATTCTTACATGCTGATCTTTGAGCCAGTGCTATTGCCATACAGAAGGGAAAATAAGCATGAAACATCAACACAGCTGTTCTGATGATGTATTCAATGTTGCTTCCATTGTGTAGTTGTCTAGTTCCTAACAGAGCCGAACAGGGCAATTACATAGTTATTGTGCCTGCCTTATTATTTCTATATTGTGAGTACTATACAGAGGTACAGAGTAACTATTTTCTTAAACAATTCTTTTTGTAATGAACTACATCAGTGTCAACATGTCTCACACAGTGGATTGCAGGTAGAGGAAGAGAGTTGGACAAGGAGCAGAATCATTTCTGATCTGCTGCACTTGGTGACACAGAACTCTCTCCTCCCCTGTCACTACCCATTAGACATGTGCACACTGAAATATTTTGTTTTGGAAGTTCGTTTTTGTCCGAAAAATAAATGTATTTAGTTACTCCCGAAATTTGTTTTTATTTATTTTGTTTCGTTAAAAAATGCATTCGTCCGAAAATCTGAAATAATTAAGGTCGAATCTGTCATTGAAGGCTTATGGTGTCTGTCGAATGTTCTAAGAAGATTTGACAGAGCAGCTAAACTGTACGACTCCGTAATCATATATTTCCGGTCGAATGTTCCACTTACAAGCTATAGTAGAATTCTAATGTTGTATGACACTATTAATAATTATATTTATTAATTATTATTACTAGTCAACCAACATTAGAATTATTCTATAGCCTATGGGCAGGGCATTTGAACATAAATGTCTGCTCGCGGCGACTGTTTTGTCGAATCTTCATGTTGAATCTTTTCTCTCTATGTCGAATGATCTTGCATTAATAGAGTTAGGTTAGGTTCGTTATCATTTGTCAAAATGGTAACGAAAATACCCGAAATTTGGACGAAAATGCATTCGGACCAAAACGAATGCACATGTCTACTACCCATAGTCCAATTTGTACTGACTCTAATGGGGTATCCTACATGTACAGCAAGACACGTAGGGCACCCTTCCAGCCCATCACAATGACTCCAGCTAGTGATAATTTTGTTGGACATGATATCACAGGGCTTAGAACTATAAAGGGGCATGTTAAAAATAAAGTTATTTTGCTTCCTTTAATGGGGTCAGATTGAGCAATAGATATGTGTTTTTGTTGCCCAGAGTTCAGCTTTCTTAGACCCAAGATAAAAAAAAATCATCAGTGTTCTATGATGCGTTCTATCAAGTTTTCTTCAGGAAATGTTCAATATAATCATTAGATCCATGCTCAGACAGAGTCCAGGTGAAATACAGATAATAATGTGGATACACTGTGATAGCACTATAATGCCGTGTCACACAATATTGCAATTTATTATTTTTCCTTTGTTTACTTTTCTACCAATGGTACTGAATTCCCAATACATGGGAATAACTGTTGCGATATACATCTATCCCTTATGCTTGCAAGGGTTTTCCAACAACCAGTTCTGCCATGATAACACTTAATGTCAAGGCAAAAATAATGGAACACAGACGATTTTATTTATTTTTGTATTTGTATTTTTCTTTTTAAACCTAATCTAGCACACCTGGGCTGGCCATGAATAGCTAAATATTGCTCTAATGAAGTGGCGTAATATGATGTATGTGTTGGAAAATCTCTGTATTATATGCTCTCTTCTTCATAAGAGAAGGGGTTAAAAGTGGTTAAAAGTGGTAACCACACAGTCTGTTGGGTGAGCCATGCAATTATCGACAACTGCTCTAGGCAGTACAGGGACAAGCAGATGCCTTCTTTTCTTGTCATACAAAGACATTGGTTAACAACAATTTGTGAAAATTTTGAAAATTCAGCAAAATTAAGCAACCTCTCCTGTGTCACTTAAGACAGCAGTGTAATTAATTTTAAAATAAAATATATCTAATTCAAGAACAGTCATTACATTACTAGGGACCAGTGCTATGGATATAAGTTTCCAGAAAAGAACAGCAGTGCAGGGAATTCGTTTTGGATTTGCTTAGTGGCTCACTAGTAATTCCCAGCATCAACATTTTTGGAGTATACGATTTTAGGGCTTTGATTTATATTGTGGTTAAGTAGTCAGTAAATAAATAAATAAATGGATAATATTATTTTTATTTTATGTTAGTACCTCTATGCACAATTGCATTTTAACCTCATGTTTAAACCTCATGTCTAAACTTTGGCTTTATTTATTTATTTATTCTTTGTTTATTAATTTTTTTTCTTTTGCAGAACTACAAATCTCAAATGTCTTACCAGTTTTTGTCTAATGCCGCGTACACATGACCGGACTTTCCAGCAGAAAAGGAATCATTCCGTTGGATATTCCGATGGTGTGTGGGCTTCATCTAACTTTTTTCTTCAAAAATTCAGACGGACCTAGAAATAGAACATGCTTTAAATCAATTTCTATCGGGAAAACCGTTCGTCTCTATGCTGGTCCGACGGACCAAATACGACGCAAGGGCAGCTATTGGCTACTGGCTATTGAACTTCATTTTCTAGTCCTGTCGTACGTCATAGGGTTCTAAATTAACGGACTTTGGTGTGATCGTGTGTGGGCAAGTCCATTCGGTTGGAACTCCGTCGGAACTTCCTTCCATCAGTTTATTCTGATGGAAAGTCCGGTCATTTGTACACAGCATTAGGAGAAGCCCTAGGACTGTTTAGCATCAGAAAGATAATAATATGTAGGGATAAGCCCGATGTTCGAGTCGAATGTAAGTTAAACTTGAACATAGGGTGTTTGCCTGTTCCCCGAACAGCGAACAATATGCGGTGTTCGCTGCAAATTCGAAAGCCACGGAACACCATTAAAGTCGATGGGACACTAACATGAAAAACCAAAAGTGCTAATTTTAAAGGCTTATATGCAAGTTGTTGCCATAAAATGTTTTTTTCAGGAGCAGTGATTTTAATAATGCTTAATGTGAAACAATAAAAATGAAATATTCCTTTAAATATCGTGCCTGGGGGGTGTCCTTAGTATGCCGGTAAAGTAGCGCACCGTGTTTAGAACAATACCATAGCAAAATGACATTTCTAAAGGAAAAAAAAATCTAATTTAAAACTGCTTGCGGGTGTAATGAATTGTGGGAGGAGCAGTGATTTTAATAATTCTTAAAGTGAAACAATAAAAATAAAAAAATTCCTTTAAATATTGTGTCTGGGGGGCTTAGTATGCCTGTAAAGTAGCACTGTTTTCCCATGTTTAGAACAATACCACAGCAAAAAAAAATTTCTAAAGGAAAAAAAGTAATTTTATAACTGCTCACGGCTGTAATGAATTGTTGGATTCCGGCAAAATAGATTAAAATCATTGAAAAAAACGGCATGGGTTCCCCCACCCCAGTCCGTTACTAGGCCCTTTGGGTCTGGTATGAATATTAGGGTGAACCCCACACCAAAATGTAAAAAAAATGTGTGAGGGTCCCCCCAAAATCCATACCAGGCCCTTCAGGTCTGGTTTGGATTTTAAGGGGAACCCTGTGCCAAAATAAAAAAAATAGTGTAGGGGTCCCCCCAAAATCTATACCAGACTCTTATCTGAGCACGCAACCTGGCAGGCCGCAGGAAAAGGGGGGAATGAGAGAGTGCCCCCCTCCTGAACTGTATCAGGCCACATGCCCTCTATAT
>CM053026.1:607560308-607590447 GCA_028564925.1 Lithobates sylvaticus
TGTTATTTTCTCAATAAAATTCAATTGTTCAAAAAAAAAAAGATCTTGTTTAGCAGTATTTGCAAAATATGTGTTAGGACTGGAAGAGGGAGGACTCCAAAAAAGTATAGAATCATTGAGAGAAAAGTAAAAAGAAAATGAAATGAGAGAGAATGGCTGAAATTAAATTTGTTCACAGGCAGAAAAAATGCAAAGTTATAATCCCTCTGTAGCCTACACTTACCTTCCTGCTGCAACCCTCTATCTTTCACCATTAGTAACCCAAAAGAGCGCTTATTCCATTGTTGAAAAATTGCACACAAATGAGCTGACCCCCAGATGCAGAAATTGCTCCTTCACACTTAGGACACTTTTTGTAAAACTTGAGGAAACTTTTGTTGTGCCCTTTCATATGTTACTTATCTCAAGCTTCCCATAATCTATGGATGAATTTAAAATATCATGGGTTATGTATGAGTATATACAGATTCAACCAATGTTATCCCAAAAGGAATTCAGACTAATCTAAAACTATTTCAAGACATACATTATTCAGTACTGCAGAAGTGCTTGTTTTGTACTACTATGTTATAGCCCAAAATAGCACATTTTGAAATGACTGGATACCAGAAGTAGGAAGCAGAGGGCAGAATAGTCTAACTTTTATAAAGCTACATTATAAACTGATTAATACAAGAAATATAATATCATGAGTCCCCTTAAGCAATGCTAATAGAATCATGCCAATTTGCTGAATAATAGACATGCAGGTATGTCAGAACAAATCATTTAGTTAGAAAACTCTGAAGGTTTTTGGCACTACAGCCAATGATAGCCACTGACCTCCCACTGAGCTCATTACATTCTATTCTATACTTCTTTTACTCTTCATCTTCTCACTTTCAGTTCTCTAACGACATCTTCCACATCACTAATTTGTCTTTTGCCCAATACATCAAAGGCACTTCCTTTAGGTGTCCACATCTAGAACTGGGTGTTCATAACTATTGTATATATTTTTTTAAATTCCCTCATTTTCTTTTCTCTGATTATTTGCTTCCTTCGAAAAATCCTCCCGAAGGATGGCTTAAAACCCTTGTATGCACAGTACCACACAATGCACATATTATTCCCCCAATGCATTATTTTTAATGACAATCCAATGCACTACAGAAACACACCTGCATTGTAGTATGCTACAACACACCACCACCAAAAAAGTGTCAGGGAGCTTGCAGCCTATTCAAGCATTAACATTTATTTGTTAATGTAATGCACAGGTGTAAAGTTGGCATAAACTAGATGTAAACTCTAATTAAATAACACCTAATCTACTTAAGAATTCTGTGTCATTAATGACTACACATTTTAAATACAAATCCTTTGGATTGTATTTCAATGCTGCTGATCTCTTGGCTTGGTCTAATGCTCTGTGAGAGAACCTGGCCACATCCACCCCCCCCCCATTCCTTTCATTATTTTCTTTACTGTTACCCTTTTTAATACCTCACTCTCTTCTTTTCCCACTGCCTTTCTATTTGCCCTCGATTATCAGTCCCCTCTATCTCTAACTATCACCTAACTCTGGTTCACCATCATTGACAACTGTGACCCATGCCCCTAGACCTGTAGAAGATTCTCTTACTACTCTTCCTGAATGTTCTTTTGTAAAGAAAAATGTTTACAGGACTTTACAAACAATTGTACTGCTGATTTTCTAACCTTTTCTACCTTTTAAAGTTACCTAACTGACCACCCAACGACACATTGGGGGAGATTTATTAAACTGGTGCACATAATCTGGTAGGTAGCCAATCAGCTTCTAACTTCAGCTTGTTTGATTAAGCTTTGACAATAAAACCTAGAAACTGATTGGTTACTATATACTGTTGCACCAGATTCTGTGTGGAACAGTTTTAGTAACCCCCCCCAATGTTTACAGGCTATTATGTCATATCTGTGAATGAAAAATTGCATCCGAGAGAACGCTGTGCCAAAGTACTTTGAAACCATCTGTGAAGAAAAGTTAACATTAAAGCTAAAGCCTTTTAACCAGAATTCCTTATTTCATTAAATTAAAAAAACACCTCTTGTCACAGAAGAGTTAATAAACCTACTTTATAAAGAAATACTGTAATGTTTACCATAGGTCAAAACCTTCTTCCTCTCTATCAAACCTTGTGCTAATGAAGTTGAATCTTGTTCTACTTGCAAGTATAATTAGTGATCTCTCCAGTGATCTCTCTGCATGCTTAACACCATATTTTAATGTGAAATCACTTATAACACATCTGCTGACAAATATTAATATGAAGAGGCAATCTGTCATATTGCCGAGATCTCCATGGGTGCTTCTTGGCATCCGCTGTGGAGTTAAAATAGCACATTTTTATTTTTAACATGTTGATAAAGTATGCATTTAAGGGAGTCCAGCTGTAAGCTAAAACCTCACCCTAGAAAAGTGTTACATATTAAAATGAACTATTCCAAAACATTTTATAACACAAATGATGTATTCTTGAGTGTCTTGCTATAAAGTAAAGATTAGAGAATTTGATGCAATAGTTGGTGGATATAAACTGTAATTTAGTGACTTTTCGTTTGCTAAAGCAGTCTGTATCATGTGTTGAAATGGCCACTTGTAGTCTCAATCAGAAGCACTTGTAATAGTGTAACAATGTACAGAGACTGGTGCCTAGGGTTATCACCCTATAACAAAAAGTGCCTGAGCAAGAGCTTTTATGACAGGATAATTTTTATTAAATCTGCAAATTTAAAAATATTGAACATTAATTTTAAATGACATTAAGGTGGTTGTAAAGTCAAACCTTTTTTACCTTGGGTATTTCCTTTAGTAAGAAAAAATCCTCCCATGCTGTTTCCCCCACTCCCAAAATGCTTATATTAGTTATTTCTTGAACCAGCCATGTGTCCGTCTACAGCATGCCTGCATAGTGTGCACCCATAGCACACAGCTTGCCATGGGGACACACATAGGGGAGGAGGAGCAGACATCGCCAGCTGGGGACTTCAGAAGAAGAGGCAAGGAACACCACTCTGTGCAATATCCTTGTAAGTATAAAACTCTTTTTTTATTTTAACCACTTATTCGGCATTCGGAGACTTTCATTGTTAATTGCACGGTCATGCAATGCTGTACCCAAACAAAATAAATAGAGCTTTCTTTTGGTGTTATTTGATCACCATTTTTGTTTTCAATATAAATATAAAAATTTTGAAAAATCCCCCCCCCCCCCGATATTTTCTACTATATAATTTACAGTAAGTGACAACTTTGTGTGAAATAATAAAAAAAGTAATTTTCCAGAAACTTGTGGCAACAAAATAAAATATTGCATGGGCTAAATATGCCTCTCAGCAAATAGCTTGGGTGTCTACTTTCCAAAAAGCCATCATTGGGGGGGGGGTTGCCATTTTGCATTTCAGGGCCTCCGAAGCTGTGATAGGTAGTGAGGAAATTAAATGAGCAATTTAGGCCTGAAGGTGATGATTGGTTTTCGGCAGCCGTACACAGCTAGGCTCCCAAAAAGTTTTACACATGTGGTTTCCCCACACTCAGGAGAAGCAGCAGAATGTATTTTGGGGTGTAATTCCGTGTATACCCATGGCATGTGCGAGCAATATATTATTTAAGTGACAAAAAGTGGCACTCTTGTATAAAAATTGTCCACTTACAAGTGGTACCCATTTCGGAATAAGGGTGATACCAAGTCCCAAACAATTTTGCCACTGCTCCCTATATAGTGTGGGTATCCAGTTGGCAATACATGACTATCTTTTCCCTCGTAAATAGCCTGTCTCCCTCTTACAGAACTTATACATTTTGACCCCATAACTGGCAAGCTTGCTGGGGAGAAACTGTTTGAAAGCAAGGCGGCCAGAAAAATTAATGAGGGACTCATCTACGTCGAGACAACTTGGTGGGGCTTATACAAGTCTGCAAATTTTTGGTTAAAGTGATTTACGAGAACTGAATCTTGTGAAGCCGATCAAATCCAGGGTTCATTGGCTGAAATGCATGAATTGCATTATATTCTTGTATCTATGCCTCGCCATGGCAGCAGGTGGGCATATAATGAATTGGGTCTGTGGATCAATATGACATTCTTTTTAGTAATGCCCATGTTGAGGGTTAGACCCAAAAAAGTCTTACCTTCGGAAACCATGATATGTTTCCATTCAAATCGTCTGGCAAGATTTGAATTTGGATTGGCGGTGATAAATTGCTCAGCATATAAATTGCTTTAAACAAAAAAAGCAGAAAGATGTCTGGCGCTACAATGCACCTTTCCCCTTTATCTCGGCGCAATTCCTAAGCAAAACAAACTGGTCATCAAAGATTTCAGTACATAATTAATGTCAAAAAAGTTCATATGTTAAACCAGTGATGCAGATAAACGCATTGACTGCTGACAGTATGCACTTCCACCAAGATGCTCCACCCGTGCTTCACACTCCCCTCTGGGGTTTACACTCACCACAATCCAATTTCTTATCGGCATTGAGTACAGATCTCACCAGCGGCAAACCCTTTAGAGCGTCTCCTTTATTATACAGCACCTCCAATCCTCAGGAATCAGCAACCGGCCAATGCATTTAGGTACCTGGTTTATAGGGGTTGATTTACTAAAACTGGAGAGCGCAAATCTGGTGCAGCTGTGCATGGTAGTCACTCAGCTTCTAACTTCAGCTCCAGCCCCCTCCACCCAGACCTGAGCGGACACGCCCCCTCTGTGCCAGCAGCCAGCCGGAAGTTAGAAGCTGATTGACTACCATGCACAGCTGCACCAGATTTTGCATAAATTGCTTTAGTCCACAATCGATCTGTACAGATCTTCCAGGGTTGAGCGAACCCGAACTGTAAAGTTCGGGTCCGTACCGGACTTTTGGGTGTTCGGGACCCGGACCCGAAACCCGAACTATTGGCTGTAAGTTCGGGTTCGGGTCCGTGTTCGGCGCTGTATTGGCGCCTTTTTAACAGCTGCAGGGCAGCCAATCGACGATCGTTTCACTAGTGTGCCCTTAGAAGCCATCACAGCCATGCCTACTAATGGCATGGCTGTGATTGGCCAGTGCAGCATGTGACCCAGCCTCTATATATAGTACACACACACAGCACACAGCGTCATTCTGCTATAGATAGGTTCCTGTGCTGCTGAGAGATAGAGGATTTTAGGAGTTAGTGTGCTAAAGTCAGTCAGTCAGTCAGTCCACATTCCTTGAATTTTCTTCTAATTAGTTAGATCAGTGAGCGATCTAGATAGCTAGAGTAGGGAGTTTCTTTATTAAGCAAAAGAAAGAGGCAGAGAGAATTATTGAAGAGATTCCTAAATCAATTGTACCCTGGCTGGGGTGCAGTGCACAGTCTTTTAACAGTGCCATGAGGCCAGTGCCAGACAAAATATAAAAGTTTTACCTGCAAGCTCAGTGCACCATTAGGACAACACTGCATATACTAAGAGATACACCATAGTCTGTGTGTATTCTGCTATTGGAAAAACATTGCATAAAAATTTAATTTTGCTTTTTTTTTTTTTTTTTCCCAATAGCATTTTCTGCGTGTTCATACATACACGCTGTAGACAGTATCCGTGTATTCTGATATTGCAAAAACATTGCAAAAAAATTTAATTTTGCTGTTTTTTTTTTTTTTTCCCAATAGCATTTTCTGCGTGTTCATACATACACGCTGTAGACACTATCCGTGTATTCTGATATTGCAAAAACATTGCAAAAAAAATTTAATTTTGCAGTGTTTTTTTTCTTCCCAATAGCATTTTCTGTGTTTTCATAAACGCTTTACATACTATCCGTGTATTCTGATATTGGAAAAACATTGCAAAAAAAATTAATTTTGCAGTGTTTATTTTATTCCCAATAGCATTTTCTGCGTTTTCATAAACGCTTTACATACTGTCCGTGTATTCTGATATTGGAAAACATTGCAAAAAAATTTAATTTTGCAGAGTTTTTTTTCTTCCCAATAGCATTTTCTGCGTTTTCATAAACGCTTTACATACTGTCCGTGTATTCTGATATTGGAAAAACATTGCAAAAAAATTTTAATTTTGCAGTGTTTTTTTTATTCCCAATAGCATTTTCTGCGTTTTCATAAACGCTTTACATACTGTCCGTGTATTCTGATATTGGAAAAACATTGCAAAAAAATTTAATTTTGCAGTGTTTTTTTTCTCCCCAATAGCATTTTCTGCGTTTTCATAAACGCTTTACATACTGTCCGTGTATTCTGATATTGGAAAAACATTGCAAAAAAAAATTTAATTTTGCAGTGTTTTTTTTATTCCCAATAGCATTTTCTGCGTTTTCATAAACGCTTTACATACTATCCGTGTATTCTGATATTGGAAAAACATTGCAAAAAAATTTAATTTTGCAGTGTTTTTTTTTTCCCAATAGCATTTTCTGCGTGTTCATAAATGCTTTAGACACTGTACGTGTATTCTGCTATATACAAAAACACCCATTTAGGGCGAGATCATAAATTTTGAAAATATGAGGAGATCATCAAAAAGGGGACGTGGCCCGGGTCGTGGTGCTGCTGGTGGCGCTCCTGTTGCAGGGAGAGGACGTGGTCGATCTGTGCCAGCTACACGCACTAGTGAAACACCTTCCTCAGGTGCGAGTAGGCGACAGAGCCTGCAGCAGTATTTTGGCGCGCCTAATGAGGCTGTACGAATGTTGAGGCCAGGACAAGTACAGGCGATAGTAGATTGGGTTGCTGCTGACAGTGCCTCCGGTTCCTTCACATTGTCTCCCACCCAGTCTCCTGATGAAAGTTCAGAGTTGGCACCTGCAGCCGATGTCCATCAGTCTTTCACCTCACCCCCTTGCAAATCAGCCAATCAGTCTGAGCCCCAAATCATGCAGCAGTCTCTTCTGCTTTTTGATGACTCTGTTAGCAGGGTTTCCCAGGGCCATCCACCTAGCCCTGCCCCAGAAGTGGAAGAGATTGTGTGCACCGATGCCCAACCACTTATGTTTCATGATGAGTACATGGGAGGACCATCGCAGCACGTCTCGGATGATGACGAAACACAGGTGCCAACTGCTGCTGCTTTCGCCATTGTGCAGACCGACAAGGAGGGCAGGGGTGAATTTTGGGTGGAAGATGATGTGGAGGACGATGAGGTCCTTGACCCCACATGGAATCAACGTCATGCAGGTGACCAGTGTAGTTCAGAGGAAGAGGTGGTGGTCGCACAGAGCCACCAGCACAGCAGAAGAGGGAGCAGGGTGCAAAAGCGGAGCGTCCGTCCCCTAGACAGTACGTCTGCTACTGCCCAACGCAGCAAGGGACCGAGCACACCAAAGCCAGGTGCAAGGAGTTCCCTAGCGTGGCAGTTCTTCAGACAATGTCCTGATGACAAGACACGAGTGGTTTGCACGCTGTGCAATCAGAGCTTGAAGCGAGGCATAAACGTTCTCAACCTGAGCACAACCTGCATGACCAGGCATCTAAGTGCAAAGCACGAGATGCAGTGGAGTAGACACCTCAAAAACCAAGAAAGGTCTCTGGCTCCTCCTGCTTCCTCTTCTGCTGCAGTCTCGGCCTCTTCATCCACCTCTGTAGTGACAGTGACACCTGCCAACCCGCAAACAGAGGATCTGCCAGCAACACTACCACCTGGGTCACCAACCATCTCCACAATGTCCCATGGAAGCGTTCAGCTCTCTATTTCCCAAACACTGGAGCGGAAGAGGAAGTACCCCCCTAGCCACCCGCGATCCCTGGCCCTGAATGCCAGCATTTCAAAATTCCTCGCCTTTGAAATGCTGTCATTCCGTCTGGTGGAGACGCAGAGTTTTAAAAGGCTGATGTCATTGGCTGTCCCACAGTACGTCGTGCCCAGCCGCCACTACTTTTCCAGACGAGCTATCCCTTCCCTGCACAACCAAGTGGGGGACAAAATCAGGTGTGCACTGCGCAACGCCATCTGTGGCAAGGTCCACCTAACTACGGATGCGTGGACCAGTAAGCACGGTCAGGGACGTTATATCTCCCTAACAGCACACTGGGTAAATGTAGTGGCGGCTGGGCCTGAGGCGGATAGCAGTTTGGCGCATGTCCTTCCACCACCGAGGATTGCAGGGCACTTCAGTTTGCCTCCTGTTGCTAACTCCTCCTACTCCGCCTCCTCATCCTCTACCGCCTCCTCATCCGGTCAGCGTAACACCTTCACCACCAACTTCAGCACAGCCAGGGCTAAACGACAGCAGGCAGTTTTAAAACTTTCCCTGTTTGGGGGAAAAACCCCACGCGCAGGAGTTGTGGAGGGACATGGAACAACAGACCGATGAGTGGATGGTGGCAGTGAGCCTCAAGCCTGGCCTGGTGGTGTGCGATAATGGGCGAAATCTCGTAGCAGCTCTGGGCCTTGCCGGTTTGACGCACATCCCTTGCCTGGCCTGCGCATGTGCTGAACTTGGTGGTCTAGAGGTTCCTTAAGAATTACCCCGATATGCCAGAGCTGCTGCAGAAAGTGCGGGCCGTCTGTGCGCACTTTCGGCGTTCTCACCCTGCTGCTGCTCGCCTGTCAGCGCTGCAGCGTAACTTCGGCCTTCCCGCTCACCGTCTCATATGTGACGTGCCCACAAGGTGGAACTCCACCTTGCACATGCTTGCCAGACTGTGCGAGCAGCAGCAGGCGATAGTGGAGTTTCAGCTGCAGCACGCACGCGTGAGTCGCTCTGCGGAACAGCACCACTTCACCGCCAATAACTGGGCCTCCATGCGAGACCTGTGTGCCTTGTTGCGCTGTTTCGAGTACTCCACCAACATGGCCAGTGCCGATGACGCCGTTCTCAGCGTTACTATCCCAGTTCTATGCCTCCTTGAAAAAACTCTTCAGGCGATGATGAAGAGGATGTGGCACAGGATGAGGAGGAGGAGGAGGAGGAGAGGTTCATTTCCAAGGCTTTCAGGGCAGTCATTTACAAGTGGCTACGAGGGTGGGTTCCTGCACCAACAAGCGCCAGGTACACAATTGTCTGGCAGCAAGGGCACAGTTCTGGAGGATGACGAGGTGGAGGATGAGGAGGAGATGGAGGAGGAGGAGGAACCATGTTCACAGCAGGGTGGCACCCAGACCAGCTCATGTCCATCACTGGTGCGTGGCTGGGGGGATACAGAGGACACAGACGATACACCTCCCACAGAGGACAGCTTTTCCTTGCCTCTGGGCAGCCTGGCACACATGAGCGATTACATGCTGCAGTGTCTCCGCAACGACCGCCGAGTTGCCCACATTTTAACTGGTGCTGATTATTGGGTGGCCACCCTGCTGGATCCCCGTTACAAGGACAACGTGCCGTCCTTAATTACCTCACTGGAGCGTGATCGTAAGATGCGCGAGTACAAGCGCACGCTGGTAGACGCGCTGCTGGTGGCATTCCCACTTGGAAGCGGGGGTACGGTGGAAGCACAAGGCGAAGGCAGAGGAGGAGGAAGAGGGTCGCCAACGCAGCCGGGGCACCGCCAGCACCTCGCAAGGCAGGGTTAGCATAGCCGGAATGTGGAAAAGCTTTGTCAGCACGCCACAACAACCAGCACCACCAGCTGAGATGGAACGTCTTAGCAGGAGGCAGCATTTCACCAACATGGTGGAGCAGTATGTGTGCACACGCCTACACGTACTGCATGACGGGTCTGCCCCCTTCAACTTCTGGGTCTCCAAATTGGGCACATGGCCTGAGCTTGCCCTTTACGCCTTGGAGGTGCTGGCCTGCCCTGCCGCCAGTGTATTATCTGAACGTGTATTTAGCACGGCAGGGGGCGTTATCACAGACAAGCGCAGCCGCCCTGTCCAGAGCCAATGTGGACAAGCTCACGTTCATTAAAATGAACCAGGCATGGATCCCACAGGACTTGGCCGTACCTTGTGCAGAATAGACACATATACCGGTGTTCTGACGAAAACTGTCTTGCTATCGGATAGTGTCCGGCCACTTACTGCGCAGGTGCAGTGCTTGCGCAGTACGGAGGACAAGGAGATTCACAAAATCTCCAAAGATGAACGTCGCCTGCGCAGTGAGTGCAGGTTCAAGCCCGACCATCCAAGTGGACATACGGTAGCACATAGTAACAGGGCCCCTCACGGGCTCGCTTGGCTAGGCTTCAACCTCGGATGATGTGGCTTGAACCTGGAGTCACCGCGCATCGTCTTCGGAGAGTTTCAAAATCCCCTTGTCCTACGTACTGAGCAAGCGCAGTACAGGGCGGACACTATGCGACGGGGGACAGAATTCGACACATCATTCACCACTAGCCTTACCCAGCCATTGTTGTATTTTTGAACCAGTGTTGGCTACCTCGTCCTCCTCCACCGCCGCTTCCACCTACACCGCCACATCCACCGCCACCTCAACCTCCTACTCCATTTGAATTTCGTCCTCCTAGGGTCAAGATTATAATTTTTTCATTTTTTTTTAATTTCCAAGTATTTTATTTTCCCACTATCTTATCCATTAAATTGAATAATTTTTTCCAGAAAGTGCGTATTCTGGGGTATTCCCACCATATGTGCGGCATCGTGCCGTTGAGTTTCTGAGGTTCTTAATGACTTCCTGTACCTCTTCTGCTGAGAAGGGGGCCTCCAGCATTTTTTTTTTTTTTTTTTTTTTTATGTTATTTTAAGTTATTTCCCTATCCACATTTGTTTGCAGATCACTTGCCATGCTCTTAACAACATTTTGTTGCCATTTGCAGCCCTCTAGCCCTTTCCATGACCTTTTTACAGCCATTTTAGTGTTCAAAAGTCCGGGTCCCATTGACTTCAATGGGGTTCGGAGTTCGGGGTCAAGTTCGGGTCAAGTTCGGTCCCGAACCCGGACTTTTTTCCGAAGTTCGGCCGAACCCGCCGAACCCGAACATCCAGGTGTCCGCTCAACTCTAGTGATGACATGATTTAATATGCACTATATATACTGATTGTTTTTTATTCATTTATTGCATTAGCATATGGTCTATTTGTGCCCTCAATCACTATATTTTATGGTTTATTAGTTATCACAAATGTTTGGTGCTGCATTAGAATAATTTAAATTACTTTATTTGGTGCCGTTTCTTAACTTTTTTTTCACTATTCATGATAGCTTCCCAGCACAGACATGCCCCACGCTGAGCACTGGTGTTTCTTTGTACATCAGATTAGGGTTGGTCTTAATAACCACCATTTTCCTAATCTGCAAATCTGTAAATCTGTTACAGCCATAGCGACAGATTCTTAAAGTGACAGCAGTAAGAACTACAACAATTTGTCACAGGCGTCACTGACATTGTGATGAGATAATCAAGGATATTCACTTTACCTGTCATTGATGTTATGACTGATCAGTGTATAACATAACTGGCATTACTACAATACATTAGGAAATCGTTCTCAGATAGTGAAACCAGGAGCATTCACCTCTAAAACCCGGGCAATCTCTTGTGGAGTCCCTCAAGGATCACCCTTTGTCGCCAGTGCTCTTCAACATATACATCCGCCCACTCCTCAAAATCATCAGAATATCAGACCTCAGCTTCCACTCATACGCAGACGACACACAATTAATTTTCGTATCACCGGACAAAAAGACCATCATCAGCAATTAGAAAAATGCCTCACCCATAGAGGACTGGATGACCACTAGCTCCCTCAAACTCAATGAATCGAAAACAGAACTTCTTATTCTACACGCCAACCAAAGGAAAACCAAGATTCCTTGGACACCACCCACCATCTTTGGACAGACCATCTCCCCAAGGACCAAGGCTGTTATATCCTCTGAGTTGTGAGAGACACAAGACTCTGGTCTGGGACAATGGATGTTTATTTCATACTCACTGTACACTGCAACATGCATCTCAGGACAGTACATCTTATTATGCTTCCTTACATGTGCTCTAGGATGGCTTCTATGCCCCTTGACCCTTGTCATCACTCCTGGGTGGAGCCAGCCTTAAAGTGACAGTACATGTGGAACCCTTCAGGTATAACACCTTCCATCCATCCCTAAAAAAAAAAAAAAAAATTACAACAAAACAAGAAAAGGCACAAAACATTAACTAATAACTGTCCAATAACAGTCTTTCAAACAGAGGAGATGCACAGGACTTTTTTTTCCTGCATCCATATGTGAAACCAAGCTTCCAGGGACAGTTGCGGGGATACAATGTCATCGGATCACTTTCGGCGACCCCGTTGAAAGTCTCGTAACGGGTCATGAAGCTGAAACTGATCAGGAGGGTGACAGTGTCGTTGAGGGCGGGCTCCCAGCGACTCGGGACCGGAGGAAACAGGGCTGGCCGGAATCGCCCCCGGCGGGGCCAAGAAGGGATCCACCAACTCATGGGTGAACAGACCTCCGGACCAGGGCAGGAGGGCTCTGTTGGAGCTGAGTTCAAAAGTTCAGAGTCCCCCCGATCATCAGTCCCCGTGCATTCTGCTCCGCTGGGAGCAGTTCCTTGCGACACTGGTGGTTCAGCCGGCGTCAGGGATTCGGGCAGTTGATACCGAGGACGCAGTTTGTCCGCATGCCGTCTGCAAATGGAACCATCTTCCAGGCAGACCCTATACATCTTGGGTCCCAAAGTCTCTGCAATGACAGCAGGAAGCCAATGGGTGTTGGAAGCCCCATAAGATCGGGCCCATACCGTTTGTTGGGCTGTGAATCAGGGGAGCTCATGGTGTTTGACCATCTTGTCTTGGGACTGCAGTACATGTTCCTGGAAGTTTGAGGGCGGAGCATGTTCAAAACAGTCCATGGCTGCCGACCCAGAAGAAGTTCTGCTGGAGTGTTTCCCCGGTGGTTGCATGTGGTGTGTTTCTGTAAGCAGAAAGGAAGGAGTCCAGCTGCTGGGGTGACAGGGACTGCTGTTTACTTGCAGCCACTGTAGCTTTGAAATAGCGTTTAAAAGTCTGCACAAACCGTTCTGCTTGACTATTTGTAGCCGGGTGGTAAGGTGCGGTCAACTTGTGCTTGATGTTGTGGGCAGCCAGGACTTAGTGATCACGCTGGAAACTCCCTGACTGGTGAATTGTGCACCGTTGTCTGTGACGATTTCTCTGGGGTATCCAAATGTAGCAGCGAGATGTAACAGTATGGAAACCGTTGCCTTAGTCGTTGGCTGAGTAACAGGAATTACCTCAGGCCACTTTGAATGGGCGTCCACTATGATCAAGAAGGTATGTCCTCTGATCGGGCCTGCAAAGTCCAAGTGTAGGCGAAACCAAGGAACAGTGGGCCAAGTCCAGGGCTGGACGCACCCTCGAGGAGGGTCTTTTGCAGTTTGTGCACATCCAGCACAAGCATTCACATATGTCGTGATATCTGTGTGACGGACCTCGTACCCAAGATGTCCGCCGTAACTGCTTCCTCCGTCCGGTACCACACAATCCAAGACCCATTAGCTCAGCCAGTCACCAGACAACACCAGTGTAGGCTACATCAGGACTGAATCTTTATTTGACATGTCACACTTATATACAGTTGACAGATGACTCAAGCCTAACCTAATTAGCATGAGCTAATTATCTTAATCAACACTGGGCTCCTTCATTCAATTGCAGGGTTAATTAGCACACACAACAATAGGTGAAACACTTCTACAAGCCAGACTATACTCAATTACATAACACAGGTGGCTGGAGTTCATGAGTCATGACATTAGCGTCTCTTGCTAATATGCCAAATACACATACAGATTCTATGTGTATTGGGGGGGCCAGCATGGACCTGAATCCAAGTATCACCAGCTCAGGGGTCCCAGGCTTGCAGCTCAAAGAGCACTGTTCCCCCAAATGCCAGGGCCCATAATCGTAAGGCAACAGGCTCGCACTCAGTCCCCTCCAACAGCCCGTGTCCCGGCTAGGTCCGTCACATTTCTCCCCTTTCGGCAGGAGACTAACACAGGAGGAGACCCCAGACGGGTTGACTCCGAAGTTAGTCAGTGGTTCCGGTCCTCTAATGCCTGTACCCACACAGTACCCCAAACAAATTGTTCCAAACAGAGCACGACTCACCCAGCCAACTTCTGCCTCTCTCATAGAACATATCCGCCGCTGGGGAGAGGCCTGGACTGGCCCTTCTCCCTGGAGTCTTTTCAGCCGCTGGAGAGAAGACAGGGTGACTGGGCTCACTCCATCATGCTGTTGGGGATCTGGGCCGACAGCCCAGCATCCCTGGGGTATACAGGTGGGGACTGCAGTCCCATCCCCCTTTACAGGAAATCTGCCCTCTGTTAGTTGTGGGCAGAGGCCAGCAGCACTTTGTTCCGTTGCCAGCAGTTCAGGTGGGTGTAGGAGCTTCCCTACATCATCTCCTCCAGCTAACTGTTGGGGAGAGAGGCCGACTGCCCTGGCTTCCTGGAACTCCACAGTTGTTGCTGGTGCTGGACAGAGGTGGGTAGCACTCTGCCCTGTTGCCAGCACTTCTGCTGGGGACTCCACATCCTCCGCTCTGGCAAACCATTGGGGCAGGAGGCTGGCTTCCTTTTTCATTCCCTCATCTGGCTGTTGGGACAACATGTCTCTGGTACTGTCTCCCAGGTGCACAAATCTTTGCTGGGGAGGAAAGATCGCTTTCTCCACCCTGGCCAACTGTTGGGGAGGGGCGACAAACACCTCCTCTCCCTTCTCCCCCTGTATCTGCTGCTGGAAGTGATTGCCACCTTCTCACCCTGAGCCTCCATAACTGCCACCGGTGTGGGGCAGAGGTCTTGGACCCTCTGTCCGGTGACCTGCGCTTCAGCTGGAGAAGTTCCTTGTAACTACGGATACTGCCGTTGGTGCTGGGCAGAGCTCAGTGAAGTTTGGCCCTAATACCAGCTCTTCTGATGGAGGCTCATGAGGTTGTTTTTCCTCAGCAGAAAAGTCTATTAAATCCCCAGTCTCTACAACTGATGGCTGGGGATTATGTAGCGGGGTCGTACCCCTTTTAGGGGAAGAGACTACATCCCCCATAATCCCCCAGGCTCCCGGGCTGTTTGTTTCCGCCCGAGAGGCTGCTGGGGGAGGTTATAAAAAGGAAGAGCGGAGACCGCCTCTTCCTCTTGGGACACTTCCTCTTCTGAGGCCTGACAGGACTGGCCTGCCTCTGCTGACGGAGCTTGTGACGCGGAGACTGCAGCCAGCGGAGATACCTGTGCGGACCGGAGCTGAAGGCCTGAAGCCTGGGCCTTGCAGCAGATGGAGTGAGACTCTCATACCTCAGAGTCAGCAGCAGCGGAGCGGAGACTCTTCCCTACAGACGGTCGGTCGGAGCTGAGGACCGGAGCGCAGGGGCTGTGACTGAGGAGACCAGAGCCGCCATTAGAGGGACCGGAGCGGAGGACGGTACCCCAGGATTGGTGAGAGAGCCGGAAGGCTCATCCTGCATTGATACACACGTTTTATGCCTATTGAACTGCCTAGGCGCAATTTACCTCAGAGCAGCAAATGTTACTTTCTGTGGATTACAAAGACACCATTTAAAGCTACATGTGCACCACCTCTACAGATTCATTGCCGGTGAAGAACACTGTACTAGTACAAGGACTGAGCTCTATTACTAGGGATCAGGCCTGGTCCGTTAGGTAGGCGCAGATAGATTTATTGCACCTCAGGGGTGCATAGCAGACGGTCGCCACACTTGGCGCTCCGTTTCCCCATTGCTAGTTGATACATATGTGTGTACATGTTAAGTGCATATTGCAGGGACCTGCTAAAGTATTGTGAGTCATATGTTTAAATGCATGTTACTATTTCTTTTCCTTACTGACAAAGTAAAGCCAGTTATTCTTATTTCAGCAGTCTGCTTGTGAGTTCATACCCATTACACTTAGAGTATAAGATATATTTTTATGTGCATAGATTCATACCCCTTGACTAACTGTGCCAGAGCGGGTAGAGCAAATTGCCGGGGGTTGGTGGAGCTGTACTCAGGGACCCAAAACAAACCAGCGGCTCTCTTAACTGGGGGTAGCGCTACACGTGGGGGCTCGTAATCCGGGATCCTGAGTCAGCGGGAAAAGCCGCCAGAAGGTACCGGCATGGACCCAATAGAAGTGGGACGGTGGTCCGCAACATGGGCCGCTGACCCAGCCGCAGCAGCAGTCATTGAACTGCCAGGGATATGGCAGAGAGAGGCAGTCAAGCAGCTCATAATGTCATTATCCCCATGCCAGAAGTCATGGATAATGGACATGAGAAATGATGCTGGGTACACATACGCCTTAATAGAATGGAAGGAAGAGACTCCAGAGCAGTTCAGGAGCCAAAGCATACAGGCACCGAATGGTCAGGCCTACCAATTGCTGCATGCGCTGCCGCGCAAGGGAGACTGTTCTCCTATGAAAGCCATTCTATCCCCAAAGAAGGAAGAGCAGAAGGGCGCGGAAAGTCCCGCACAGACTACTCTTAGTGCAGAACTGTGTGCTGTCCTAGGGGAGATTGTGACTCAGTGCAGAAGAGACCCCGGGGATTACCCGATGTCGGGATACAGGAAACTCCGGATGTTTTCAGGGAGGATACCTGTACCCTCGGGAGAAGAGGGATTTGAAGAGTGGTTAGATGGTGCCACGCAGGCCCTAGAAGAATGGGAGGTCTCAGAAGGCAGAAAGAAGCAAAGGATTGTTGAGAGCCTAAAAGGGCCTGCCTTAGAGGCCATACGCAATCTGAAGACAAGCAAAAAGGATTGCACTGCCCAGGACTACATAGACATCCTGGAAAGTGTGTTTGGTGGGACAGAAAAAGTCACAGAACTTACCTATCAACTGGAACACTGTTACCAGAAGACAGGGGAGAAGCTGTCAGAGTACATGGGACGCATAGACAAGATCCTGCATAGGATTATCCTGAAGAAGGGGATAGATCCAGGGAAGGTAGATGAAGCCCGTGCCCAGCAGGTGATGAGGGGAGCCCAACCCCTGGACCCTGTCGCACTAATTCTACGCACCCGGCAGGATGGGAAGAGCCTGGACTACCCTGATCTCATTCGAATGGTCAGAGAAGAAGAGGCCATGTTGGAAGAGAAAAGGGAAAAGCAGGTGATGGGGTCTACAAAACTTCCAGTGGCCACGGTCAGGTCGGCCTTAACCCCTGAAAGAGAGACAGAGGTAGATGCCCTGAAGTTGCAGATGTCCCAGATGATGGAGATACTGACGTCTCTAGTGGCGAAAGAGACGCCCAGTCCCAAGAAAGAAACAAGCAGGAGGGAATTGTTTCCAGCTGTTTCAGCACCAGCATCCCCACCTGACTACGGTGAGATGATCTGCTTTAATTGTGGAGGAATTGGTCATATTGCAGCTGTATGTTCCAGTCCCAAGAAGAAGAAAACAGAAAGCCGCCAGCCGGCGGGAAACGCCAAAGGGCCCCGGTGAAGGAGTCAACCGGGTGCCCATCACCTTCAGTGAGCTCCAAGAAGCACAGCAGGAAGAGAAAGCGAGGAGATCAGACCCCTCGGAAGGGGCCCAGGGATCCTCAACCAAGGTGCACTCCAGAGAAAGGGGGCAAGACCCCTCCGAAGGAATGCAGCACTCCTAAACGTGAACTCCCAAAAGTGAGAGATAACAATGTCCCTCAACGGGTTCACACTCCCACTAAGAGGGAGAAAATTAATGCATACCAGGCTCAAGAAAGGAGCAAGTGCAGATCAAGTAAAAAGAAAAAGAGTCCAAAGAAGAGGACAGCAACAACTCGGCCCTACCCAGAAGAGCTAGTTGGTCCATCCCCTACTGTACCCATCCAGGTGGAAGGAGTGTACACGAAGGCCCTCCTGGACACTGGAGCACAAGTGACCCTATTGTACAGGGACTTCTATGACAGATACCTGAGTCATCTGCCAATACAGAAGATAGAAGAGTTGGAGATAAGGGGATTGGGAACTCAGAGTTTCCCCTATGATGGATACCTACCCATACGGTTGACGTTTGACCCATCCGTAGCTGGGAAGTCTGAAGTGTTTGACACCTTAGCAGTGGTGTGTCCCCGCCCACCAGGAACCAGCAAGACGTCCCTGATTATAGGGACGAACACGGACCTAGTCAGAAGGCTTCTGACCCCCCTGGTGAAGAAAGAGAATCTTTCAGCTCCCAAGATCCATCCCATGCTGAAGGCAGCCTACCAGCGGTTGGTCCTAGAGCAGAAGACCCCAAGTGAGGGGATAGGAAGGGTATGGAGGCTTGGAAAAGAAGGAGCAGTGTTACAGCCTGGAGAGGTGACCTGCATGAGAGCCACGGTGAAACTTACTTGGGAGCAGCCTGGCCCCTTTGTAATGTTGGAACCCGACCCAATGGAGGGTCACTCAGGTCTGGAAGTGATACCAGAAGTAATTTCACTGAAGGACCTGAAGAAGGCTAGAGGAAGAGTCCCTGTCAGTGTGAGGAACCCCACGGAGCAGCCCGTGGAGATCCCTGCCAGGATGCTTCTGGGACAGGTGAGTCCTGCTGTCCCAGTTGGCTGGTCAGAAGTGAAGGGGACGGGTGAAGGAGAAGATGTTTGGAAGAAACTCTCCATGGAAAACCCAAACCTACCTGGAGCTTGGAAAGAGAGAGCCAAGGCCCAGCTGACCAGATGGGAGAAGATTTTCTCTAAAGATGAGTTTGATGTGGGGTGTGCGAGGAGTGCCACCCATCGAATCCGCATGCAAGAGGACAAGCCATTCAGAGAGAGAGTGAGGCGAGTCCCGCTAGCAGATCTGGAGGATCTGAGGGAGCAGCTTGCGGAACTGAAGAAGACGGGAGTGATTAGGGAGTCCAGAAGCCCCTATGCCTCCCCAATTGTGGTAGTCAGGAAGAAGAATGGGTCATTGAGGCTCTGCATTGACTACAGAACTCTCAACAGGAGGACCATTCCTGACCAGTACACCACGCCAAGGATAGAAGATGCCTTACAGAGTTTATCTGGAGCTAAGTGGTTCAGTGTGATGGACCTCAAGAGTGGGTATTACCAAATCCCCATGCATCCAGAAGATAGAGAAAAGACTGCCTTCATAACCCCAGTGGGATTCTTTGAGTTCAACAGGATGCCCCAGGGCCTATCTGGAGCTCCTGCTACGTTTCAACGCCTAATGGAAAGGACGGTTGGAGACATGAACCTCATAGAAGTCCTTGTGTACCTGGACGATGTCATTGTCTTTGGAAAGACTTTGGAAGAACATGAAGCCAGATTGGAGAAAGTACTGAAGAGGCTCAGTGAAGAGGGACTTAAACTTTCTCCCGAGAAGTGTCGGTTCTATCAGTCTTCTGTGAACTATCTGGGACACATAGTGTCTGAAAAAGGAGTGGCTACAGACCCTGAGAAGTTGGAGGCAGTTACTTCGTGGCCAAGACCCACAACAGTTACAGAACTTCGGTCTTTCTTGGGGTTCTGCTCCTACTACCGCAGGTTTGTGGATGGGTTTGCCCGCATTGCCAAACCCCTCAACGAGCTGCTCAAGACAGAAGGAGAGGAAGATGGATTGGGGCCTAGGAGGCCCGGTGAGTCGGTCCAAGACCAATGGAACTCAAGGTGTGAAGAGGCTTTCAGAACCTTGAAGAGAAGTCTCACCACAGCCCCAGTTTTGGCCTACGCTGATCCCACTAGACCATATGAGCTACATGTTGATGCCAGCCATGAGGGCCTAGGTGGAGTACTCTACCAGGAGTATGAAGACCAGCTACGACCAGTGGCCTATGTGAGCCGGAGCCTGACCCCCTCCGAGAAGAACTATCCCACCCACAAGTTGGAGTTCTTAGCCCTCAAATGGGCAGTTGTTGACAAACTGAGAGACTATTTGTATGGGGCCGAGTTCACTGTAAAGACAGATAACAACCCCTTGACCTATCTATTCACCACCGCCAAGCTGGATGCAACTGGACACAGATGGTTGGCGGCGTTGTCTGGATTCAATTTCAGTCTCAAGTACAGACCAGGGGCTGGAAATAGGGATGCAGATGCCCTGTCCCGAAGATCCCATGTCATGGTCGATGATTGGGAAGACTGGACCCAAGTGACACCAGATGGAGTGCGAGCCCTTTGTCAGGGGGCTGAACTCCAAGCCAGAGGAGGATCCAGAGCTGAAGAGGTAGGAGTTACCACAGTGGGAGTCCCAAGTGTTACTGTGGGGTAACTCAACTAGAAGAAGAGTGTCTACCGAAGCTGTCCAAGAAGGAGCTAAGGTGTGACCAATTGGAAGACCCATGGGGAGATTGGTCCTGGAAGCCCTGGAAGACCAGAGTCCAGAGGGACTTCGCCTTCACCCTTCTAAAGAAGCTCGTCTACTGAGGAGAGAGTTGGACAAGTTACAGGTGCATCAGGGGGTAGTCTACCGAAGGGGCCCCTCTGATGGCCCAGAAGACAAGTGGCAGTTGTTTCTCCCAGAAAAGCATCGAGAGACTGTGCTGATTGCCCTACATGACCAGCATGGTCACTTGGGAGCAGAGAGAACCTTCCAACTTGTCAGAGACCGGTTTTATTGGCCCTGCATGAGGGCCGAAGTAGAGGAGTATTGCCATTCCTGTGCAAGATGCATTCAGAGAAAGACTTTACCTCATCAAGCTGCCCCAATGGGCCACCTACAGAGTCAAGGCCCAATGGATCTGGTATGCATTGATTTTCTCTGCCTTGAACCCGATTTGAGTGGATTGGGAAATGTTCTGGTGGTAACCGACCATTTCACCGTTATGCTCAGGCTTTCCCAACCAAGGACCAGAAGGCCTCTACAGTAGCCAAGGTACTTTTGGAGAAGTACTTTGTTCACTATGGACTGCCACAGAGAATCCATTCAGACCAAGGAAGGGACTTTGAGAGTCGCCTGATCAGGAAGCTACTAGATTCTCTGGGAGTAGAGAAGACTAGAACTACACCATATCACCCTCAAGGTGATGCCCAGCCTGAAAGGTTCAACAGGACCCTATTGAACATGTTGGGAACTTTGGAAACAGAGAAGAAGCAACATTGGAGTCAACACATATCAGCTCTGGTGCATGCCTACAACTGCACCACAAGTGATGTGACAGGTTTCTCCCCTTACCGACTTATGTTTGGGAGAGAAGCAAGATTGCCAGTGGATTTGGCCTTCGGCATTTCCTTAGACCATGCCTCTGCTGCCTCCCACAAAGGATATGTGGACAGACTGAGGCACAGTCTGAAGATAGCTTATGAGAAAGCTCAAGCGGCCTCTGACCAGAGGGGGGCCCGAAATAAGAGGAACTTTGATTTGAAAGTTAGAGTACAGGACCTACAGCCTGGGGACCGTGTACTGTTACGCAATCTAGGGATCCCTGGAAAACACAAGATTGCTGATAGATGGAGATCAGAGCCATATATCATCTGTAGAAAACTTCCAGGATTGCCTGTCTACAAGTTGAAGCCAGAAGGAAGAGTGGGGCCTTTGAAGACCTGGCATAGGAATCACTTGCTCCCACTCACTGAAGCAGTCAGAATGCCTCCAGCAAGAGACGTACCTGAATCTGTTTCCATTCTGGATACCCCCAGGCCTAATACTAGGTCTCAGACATCCCAAGTTAGGGGTGGACAGGACCCCCAACCAGAAGAAGAAAGAGGAGAACTTGAATGGCTATGGCCTTCCTCAACCCCAGGAAATTCTGCCATAGATCTTCCACCTACTGAAGATGTGGAAGATGGAACATTGAACCCAGAAGCCACAGAGTTTGTGCCATTCAGTGTTGTGCCTGAGTGCTGGGAAGATATCCCTGGTCTCTACCCAGAAGAAGAAGTAGATGTTCCAGAACCAGAGATGTTGCCAGAATGTGTTCCTGAAGAAGTTCCAAGAGAACAGAGAGCTCGCAGAGTTGTGAAGCCTCCCAAGAAGTTAACTTACCCCAAGATGGGAGAAAGTTCAGAGGACTCTGTTACCACAGCAAGGAGAAGTGCTGAAAGCCCTGACCCATCCACTGTTCATTTGGTGGAGGGCAACCCCAGCTCACTCTCTGGCACAGTTAAACAGGTCGCCCACACTGAAGTGACCTGTAGACAGGACAGCTCCCCATCTTATGCCAATTGGTGGGAAGCTCCCCTGTCCAAATTATGTGAACGTGTTGTTACCAAGGAAGCTTGTAGTTTGAACACTGTCTTTGGGGACCAAAGATTCAAAGTGGGGGGAGTGTGTAGCGGGGTCGTACCCCTTTTAGGGGAAGAGACTACATCCCCCATAATCCCCCAGGCTCCCGGGCTGTTTGTTTCCGCCCGATAGGCTGCTGGGGGAGGTTATAAAAAGGAAGAGCGGAGACCGCCTCTTCCTCTTGGGACACTTCCTCTTCTGAGGCCTGACAGGACTGGCCTGCCTCTGCTGACGGAGCTTGTGACGCGGAGACTGCAGCCAGCGGAGATACCTGTGCGGACCGGAGCTGAAGGCCTGAAGCCTGGGCCTTGCAGCAGATGGAGTGAGACTCTCATCCCTCAGAGTCAGCAGCAGCGGAGCGGAGACTCTTCCCTACAGACGGTCGGTCGGAGCTGAGGACCGGAGCGCAGGGGCTGTGACTGAGGAGACCAGAGCCGCCATTAGAGGGACCGGAGCGGAGGACGGTACCCCAGGATTGGTGAGAGAGCCGGAAGGCTCATCCTGCATTGATACACACGTTTTATGCCTATTGAACTGCCTAGGCGCAATTTACCTCAGAGCAGCAATGTTACTTTCTGTGGATTACAAAGACACCATTTAAAGCTACATGTGCACCACCTCTACAGATTCATTGCCGGTGAAGAACACTGTACTAGTACAAGGACTGAGCTCTATTACTAGGGATCAGGCCTGGTCCATTAGGTAGGCGCAGATAGATTTATTGCACCTCAGGGGTGCATAGCATGCGGTCGCCACACTTGGCGCTCCGTTTCCCCATTGCTAGTTGATACATATGTGTGTACATGTTAAGTGCATATTGCAGGGACCTGCTAAAGTATTGTAAGTCATATGTTTAAATGCATGTTACTATTTATTTTCCTTACTGACAAAGTAAAGCCAGTTATTCTTATTTCAGCAGTCTGCTTGTGAGTTCATACCCATTACACTTAGAGTATAAGATATATTTTTATGTGCATAGATTCATACCCCTTGACTAACTGTGCCAGAGCGGGTAGAGCAAATTGCCGGGGGTTGGTGGAGCTGTACTCAGGGACCCAAAACAAACCAGCGGCTCTCTTAACTGGGGGTAGCGCTACACATATATGTAGTTTCTTCACAGGAAGTTCTGCTCCCAAACTAAAGAGAGGTCATTAATTAACCTGTTCAGTGCCATGCTTTTTTAACACAACAGAAATTTCAGACATGGGAATGTGATGATTTACACTACTATAGGCTGTGCATACAGGCCAACAAATGGTACCATAAAACATCATGATCAATGCACATTTTAGGCAGGTGAAATACCCAAGGTGCAGCTAGGAAGGTTTATAATGCCTTTAAAAGAGTCTTTATAATTTAGATACTTTATGATAATCAGTATTTTATACAGGACAATAAATTAGTGTCTGAGGGAAAAAAGAAACCAGTTATGAGAGGAATATGGAGGGCTGTCTTCAAAATGTTCTGCTTTACTGACCCACAAAAAGTATACAGCATGTAAGGTAAGAGTAAATTAAAAGCTGCAGACTATGAAAGAGCCGAATATACATTGATACGGGTACACTGACTTTTTACTAAACTCTGTGCCAAATCTGAACTTCACTGAATTCAAAGGGGGCTGAATTTTTTAAAAAAAAAACTATATCAAATTCAATTCAATTCAACAATCCCCTCCTCTTCCCTCCAGCTCTCCCAGGAATGCTGTATTTTGACTGGATGTTTCTCATCATGGGATGCAGTGAACAGTCAGCAGACTGTAGACAGACAAGTGATTTAGGGGACATGTATGTAGTCAGAGCTGGGCAGAGTAGAACATCCAGTGACCAGATGATAACCTTTCTCAGGCTAGTGCATGAGATATGTAAATCACCTGTCACTCACAGCAAGGGGGCGTTTTTGACAAAGTTTTTAAGACTTTGTCAAGATTTCTCTAACTGAACAATAAAAGAGGATTGCTCAGGCCCCGAGTAAATCTGTGTGACAAGACTGGGCTCAAATGAAAGAAAATCGTATTCTCTACATTATGACATAAAATCCCAAGGACAAAGTAGCTGAAGATTCCCTTCATCTATACCAGACCCTTATCCTAGATGAAGATCTGGTATAAAAGTTAATGAAAGACATCAATTTTGTTTGTTGATATGTGAAAAATGGCCCTGTCAGGAAGGGGGTAAATTCTTCCGGGGCTGTAGTGGTTAAGGTATATACTAGATTATTATCCTTGATGGATGTCAAAGGGAACCCCTTGCAAAAATCACTGTGGAGTCTTCCTAAATTCCATACCAGATGTTTTGGGTTTGGTATGAATTTTAAGAAGGAATCCCATGCAAAAGACAAGACAAAAAAGTGTAGGGTCTCCCAAAAAATCTACACCAGACCCTTGTCTGAGGATGCAGCCTAGCAGGCCAGGAAACAAGGAAAGAGAGGCGCAAGCATGTGTGTCCCCTCCTGTACCAAATAAGACCACATGTTCCAATATAATTATTCCTTTACTCATTCACACAGGGGGGGGGGGGTATCTAGAGGCACCTTTATTTCCAGATTTCAATAAACCCTCCACCAACAGATCCCTAAAACCACAAGGCTAGGGTTTTGAGGAAGAGGCCAGTGTCTTCATCAACAAGGGGACATGGTGCTTTGCCAGGAAGGCTCCCCTTGTTGATGAAGACTCTTCCTCAAAACCCTAGCCTGGCGGTTGTAGGGATCTGTGGGTGGAGAGTTTATTGGAAATCTGGAAATAAAGGGGCCTCTAGATATAAAACCCCTGTCTGAATGAGTAAAGGGAATAATGCTACCCTTATTCATTGATAAATATATATATATAAACAGTAAATTATGATAATACTTTTTAACAAGTTCTCTATGAAAAAAAAAAAACATAAAATTTCACTGCGTGTAACCCTTAATAACATCATCCAGTGATGCATGTCTTTGTTATTCATGATGAACAACACTTGCCAGGTCATCAAGAGAAAAAACCTCTTGACTGGCTAACATGCCTTATACCTTCACTCACTCCTCAAGCTGTTATCTAGTATGTAAGCGAAGGTGCATTTTTGGTGATGTAATAATTGTTTACCATATTTTATCAGTGTAATTTCCAAATGTGGCCATGTATTCAATCTCTTTTTATAAATTTTTAAAACATTCATACAGATACATACATGTATATTGTGCGCATATATAAAATTGCTGGCAACAAAAGTGAGTACACCCCTAAGTGAAAATGTCCAAATTGGGTCCAAAGTGTCAATATTTTGTGTGGCCACCATTATTTTCCAGCACTGCCTTAACCCTCTTGGGCATGGAGTTCACCAGAGCTTCACAGATTGCCACTGGAGTCCTCTTCCACTCCTCGATGATGACATCACAGAGCTGGTGGATGTTAGAGACATTGCGCTCCTCCACCTTCCGTTTGAGAATGCCCCACAGATGCTCAATAGGGTTTAGGTCTGGAGACATGCTTGGCCAGCCCATCACCTTTACCCTCAGCTTCTTTAGCAAGGCAGTGGTCATCTTGGAGGTGTGTTTGGGTCGTTATCATGTTGGAATACTATGAAGGGAAGGGATCATGCTCTACTTCAGTATGTCACAGTACATGTTGGCATTCATGGTTCCCTCAATGAACTGTAGCTCCCCAGTTCCAGCAGCACTCATGCAGCCCCAGACCATGACACTCCCACCACCATGCTTGACTGTAGGCAAGACACACTTGTCTTTGTACTCCTCACCTGGTTGCCGCCACACACGCTTGACACCATCTGAACCAAATAAGTTTATCTTGGTCTCATCAGACCACAGGACATGGTTCCAGTAATCCATGTCCTTAGTCTGCTTGTCTTCAGCAAAATGTTTGTGGGCTTTCTTGTGCATCGTCTTTAGAAGAGGCTTCCTTATGGGACGACAGCCATGCAGACTAATTTGATGTAGTGTACAGCGTATAGTCTGAGCACTGACAGGCTGACTCCCCACCCCTTCAACCTCTGCAGCAATACTGGCAGCGCTCATACGTCTATTTCCCAAAGACAACCTCTGGATATGATGCTAAGCACGTGTACTCAACTTCTTTGGTCGACCATGGCGAGTCCTGTTCTGAGTGGAACCTGTCCTGTTAAACTGCTGTATAGTCTTGGCCTCTGTGCTGCAGCTCAGTTTCAGAGTCTTGGCAAACTTCTTATAGCCTAGGCCATCTTTATGTAGAGCAACAATTCTTTTTTTTCCAGATCCAGTTCTTTGCCATGAGGTGCCATTTTGAACTTCCAGTGACCAGTATGAGAGAGTGAGAGTGATAACACCAAATTTAACACAACTGCTCCCCATTCACACCTGAGACCTTGTAACACTAACGAGTCACATGACACCAGGGAGGGAAAATGGCTAATTGGGCCCAATTTGGACATTTTCACTTAGGGATGTACTCACTTTTGTTGCCAGCGGTTTAGACATTAATGGCTCTGTGTTGAGTTATTTTGAGGGGACAGCAAATTTACACTACTATACAAGCTGTACACTCACTACTTTACATTGTAGCACAGTGTAATTTCTTTAGTGTTGTCACATGAAAACATGTAATAAAATATTTACAAAAATGTGAGGGGTGTACTCACTTTTGTGAGATACTGTTACTAAATACACAGATGAAATACATATATAGGAGCAGTTTTCTCTGCCAAAAGATTTGTATTTCTGTATAGCCAGTCTTGAGATTTACACAACTGTGCCACACAGGGCCGCTGATAGGGCAGTAGACCCGGCCCTGTATAGCGGGCCCGGACAGCATTACAGCTCATTGCTGCATTAAATAAAAAAAATAAAAAATTGAGCTTGGTAAACTTCTCCCCCGCTCCTACTTGTTTTATGGAGCGGGGTTATACCATTTTCCTGGGCCCCATCAGGTCAACAGAGGGGCCCAGGTGCACACAGAGGAGGGACTATTTCTTAATTTTCGGGGGCGGATGTATCCCAGCCCGACCGCTACTCAATTAGTCCCGGCTGGCGGAGTGATACTATGATTCTCCTCCCGGCGCCCACCGTTCTTAGGAGCTAAGATGCGAGGAGGCTGGCAGAACAGGAAGGAGAGCGTGGCTGCAATGGACACAGTGAGTGAAGAATAAAGCATAGAATCCTCACTGTGTCCTTAGAATAGAACTCACAACACAGCAGGTTATCATTAGCATTACAATAGTCTTCACAGGCAGCACAGTAAGTAGGGGCTTTATCATGGCTCTGTGTCTCATGGCTGCTGACTTTGTTATGGCTGTGCTGTGTTACAGTCTGTTATATACAGTACAGCCATAAGTTAACAAAGTCAGCAAACAGCCATGTGACATACAGCCATGATAGAGCCCCTGCTTACTGCGCTGCCTGTGATGATGATTGTAATGCTGATGAGCTGCTACTTTACACTTCAGTTGGGGGATCAGTAAACATGTGCAGTGGAGCTGCATTTAACCCCCCCCCCCCCAAAAAAAAAACAGTTTCTGCCCAGCGACCTACCAGCACGTCGCTGGGTTGGAAGGGTGATATCTCTGTCCGATCTCTGTCATCACTGCAGCAATGATCAGATTACATTTTTTAGCCCCAGTGTTTCTGCACAAAGTAAAAGTAATCCTAGTGCCTAGATTACTTTTACTGGCAGTGGAAGGGGGTCCCCGCACTACCTTCAAGATGCAACCAGTAGCATTCTGTTCCTGGGACACAGTGAGGGATGGATGTCTTTCCTCCCACTGTGTGACGCCAGTGGGAGGAAACAAGCCATTGAAAAAGCATCTGATCAAATCAATATTGGTTTGATCACACGCTTTGGAGGACAGATATGTGGTCTAAAAGACCCCAGATCTCTCCATAAAGAGGACCTGTCATGGCCCTGCTATCACGAGGGATGTTATTCATCCCTTGTGAAAGCAAAAAAATAAAATAAAAAAAATGAAAGATACAATGTAATTTTTTCAACAAAATAAATTAAAAAGAAATGTAAACTGCCCCAGCTTATTAGCACATAAGCACTGATTGGCCCTTTTTACTGTTTCTCTATTGTCCAGTACATGCTTTGCTTCACAGGGGCTGCACGAGGCTGACGCCAAGTAATATTCAAGCACTTGCATTAAAAAATGCTTTTGTGGGTGAAGTATAGAAGTCCGAGCTGCATTAATTTGTGTCTTTATATCTCCTTGGAGTTCAGCTTTATTTATTTTTTTCTACTAATGTGCTCAGCTAAAGAGTTGCTAACGGTAATTTTAAAATGACACATCAATAATCATTCATTATAATATACTACACATGGTAAACGTAGGTAAAGCATACTGTTTAATGTTAATAAAAGCAATGCAACATAATCACCAGAATGCATTCTAATACCTATAAAGTTTTTTTTCCAGATTTATCTTCTGTGGCTGTAAGTTAAAATGCTCTCTGCTGGAATACAGTTAATGCAGCAGGGGAAACCAGTTAAACCTCCATCAGCAGAAATGTCAGTGAAATTAATGTGGCTTTTTTAAGTCGTTTATAGTTGCTAGTTTATAAAATGAATGTGGAACTACTGTATACTCAGAAGCTTACAGTACCAGTATGAAAAGGGCAAATTGAGGTTAACTGATGTATAGGATGGGTCATGGCATAGCCTTGAGAGATATGACCAGTTTGGAAAGTTATATAGTTTTCTAAATATAACACATCTTTACTTTATGTAGTCATTCTGTGCAGTAGTTTTACTCAATTTAAAAACTTGCTACCATCATAAATGACTTTCTTTCTAGATGATATTCAAGTGTCAGTTGTAGTCTTGGTTACCAGAAACTCATGATGTGTTCTATTTACAATGTGATATATATATATATACTTATACTTTTATACTTTTATCGCTGAGCCATTTTGAAATGGGAGACAATTTTTACAAAATATAAAAGAGTATGACTTTCTGAAGGTTGTTGTTCTTGGATTCTTTCAGCATTAGCAAATCTTGTATTTGGCAGTTTGTGTTCTGGTGCTAAACTCAGTCTCAGTGATAACTATGCTTTCTGAACAGCAGAGGAGTGTCATTGGGGGCATCAGGGCTCAGGACGATCCCCATCAGTGTTGCCAACCTACCAGATTGAAATTTACTGACACAACACCCAAAATTTACTGGCACAGCCAAGTTTTTACTGGCATTTCCAAAAGTTACAAAATTACAGTTTTAAGTGCAAATTTGAGTATTTAGGCTACAAACAAATACAATATGCAATTAGCAATATGCTTTAAGGTAGATAATAAAGAAAAAAACATATTTAATATTTAATTTTTGATATATTAAGTAAGTGACTCAGTGACTGGCAAGAAATTAGAATGGGCGGCACACACATAAAATGGACTCTCACAGTGACACTGACAGCAGTGTGCAGCAGCACAGATGATGATGATACCTCACTGACACAACACGTCCCCTCCTGAGCCACAGTGACAGTCTCTCTCCAAGACAAGCGGTCCCTCCAGTCCACTCCAGTCTAAACAGCACTGACGGTCCCAGTCCTGGTCCCAGCCTGCCTTGGTCCCATATCGCAGAGCCACACAAGAGGCTCTGGCCGCTCTGCTTGGCTCCATTGCACTATGACATCACACAACATGCTCACGCACCGCCTCCGCCAGAGCCACCCGATTACACTGTAGCAAGCACTCGGATGGTCTCAGCCGGCTCCAGACCAAGCCGAGCGTCACAGCCATATTTTTTTACTGGCAAACATTTACTTTTACTGACATTTACTGGCAGGAGAAAATTGCCTGTTTTTTACTGGCTGCCAGTAAAAATACTGACGGTTGGCAACACTGATCCCCATACTCCCCTTTTTTCAGTTAATCTCCCCTCCTTACCGTGCACTACATTGAATCATATCGTGGACACTTCTCTCTTTAAAGGGGTTGTAAACCATATTTTTTTTTTAAATAACAAACATGGTATGCTTAACTCCACTGTGCAGTTCGTTTTGCACAGAGTGGCCCCGATCTACCTCTTCTGGTGTTCCCCGGTGGCGCTGGTAGCTCCTGCCCACATCAGGTGTCCACGTTGGAGAAGCGTTCTCCTTGGTGGACACCTGTGCGGCCGCGCTCCTTAGTCCTACTTTCA